>QLSR01000371.1:622069-653623 GCA_031780015.1 Citrullus colocynthis
TTTTTTTTTTTTTTTTTTTTTTTTTTTTTTTTTTTTTTTTTTTTTGGTATTTTCATATGTTGGTTTCATATCTTTTTTTTAAAATTTTTTTTTGTTGTTTGTTTCTTTTTTCATTTCACTTTTTTTCCTTTTCCTTTTTTTCATTTTCCTTTTTTTAGTTTCCCCTTCTTCTCTTCCTTCTCATATTCAAATGTAACCACATTCCCCTTATTATTTGTCCTTTTTCCTCGATTTCTTAAACAACAAATTGTTCCTAAATATATATAGATATACATACACACACATATATATTTATATATGTTGTCGTTTTTTTTTCTATTTTTTTCTGATGGGTTAGTTTTTCTTCTTTATTTATATTTGGATTTTTTTTTTTTTGGTATTTTCAAAAATCACTTTTCCATATACTTATTTAACGTGAACAACGTATGAAACACGCAATTCATTATTATTATTATTTTGTTTTTAACTTATGTTGCTTTTAAGGAAGAAACAAAATTAAACAAAAAAATAAAATCACTTTTCCATTCATTCAAAACTTATAATTTCCTTATCATAATACATGCACAAAAAAATTATGGTGAATCACGTATACAAAAGTGACCATTCTTGTCGAGTTCACATCCCATTGTCCATTCGTCATTATCCAAAATAAATATAACAAAATACAAGGCTACTGGTCAAGAAGTATCCGTGGGCAACTTACATGTTCCTTCCTAGTAGACGAGTACAATATGTCTTCCGCGCATGTTCTGGTACTGCAAGGAAGCAATCTGTCTTCTGAATGTCTGTGCCAAGTATGTCAATAAGGGCCACCTGGTCATCCTCAGTCAAACCGTCAATGCTGTATATGGCGTTTACTACTTCCTTCCGACGACCGAACTCCAGGTCATACTTTTCCTTCTGTCAAGATGCAAGTCTACCCATGTGCGTGTTCTGCATCTCAACAGTCGCCCTCATGATGTCGATCATTTCAGCTTGGAACAATGGCCTCTTCCTCTTGCTTCCTCGAGATGACTTCGCAGGTGTCGCTCTACCTATAGATTGGTCTGCTGTATCTTCGTCCATTCCATCCGAATTTGATGGTGAATCTGTGTGGCGAACATCAGGTGTGGGACAGTCCTACGATCCAAGTCGAATCTCATCTTCAAACTCTCTGAATGCATTACTCGCCATCACGTGTGGGTCCTCACTAGATTGTCCTACAACTCTATCTCTCTCGAACATGGTGGAGAGGTCATCTTAATGGGGGAATGGCTTGTTCCACATCCCCTTTGCGCTGGGATGACTCTGCATTTATACACGTACAAATTATTAATATTTACATATTTAAGATGTACCGGTATATTCTGTTTCCAATAATCTTACCCGAACCCAAATATCGAAAATCTCTCTCTCGACCTGAACACATTTGAACTCCTCGTTCCAGCCAAATCCTGATTGACATAACATCTCTGATACTGCATTGTATTATTTCTTAAGAGTCCTCACCTTGCATTCGATCGTGTTTTGATTAACTGTGCAACCAGGCACCTTCTCATGCATAATTCGCTCTAGGTGCTGCAAGTATCCAGGTCGAAACGTCCTATTGTCCGACTTCCAACCAGTCTCTACCAAATATAGTAGGGCTTCCACCAACTTTGCGTCTTCCACCTTGGTCCACACGTGCTTAGTCCGCTTATTATTACCTGCCATTGTACTGCATGCATACGTTTGTTCAATGAAAAAGATGATATAAATTGAACACATACAGAACTGAATGATTAACTGCTGATATCATATGTTCAAATTTAAATTATTCACACATATTCTCGACACAACACACTTTCACTTCACACTTGGAACGTTGTGTAAGTAAATTGCAATCGTAATTGAACTAAACACAAGGCACTCGTTATCTCTAATCAGGCTCTCTGCCATTCAGTAAACATTTCGTCCTCCAAGTCATCCCTAAACTTTGTCCATTCATCCGACGATTCAACAAACTCAATATGATCCCCATCAACTCCAACTGATGCAGAATTCTTGTAATCGGGCGCGTCAAGCATTGCACCGATTTCC
This sequence comes from Citrullus colocynthis, assembly GCA_031780015.1. Classification (NCBI taxonomy): domain Eukaryota; kingdom Viridiplantae; phylum Streptophyta; class Magnoliopsida; order Cucurbitales; family Cucurbitaceae; genus Citrullus; species Citrullus colocynthis. The sequence goes on from QLSR01000371.1 coordinate 624,128, forward strand.
ATCTCCCTTATGATCAAGTTGTGGATAAGGCAACAAGCAGTTATCGTTCGATACTGGACTTGTATTGGGTAGAATGATTTTTCCCTTAAAATAGCCCACAGCCCCTTCAACAACCCAAAAGCTCGCTCGATAACGTTCCTTGCCAAAGAATGTTTCATGTTGAAAAATTCACTTTCAGTTGTTGGTGCGTTTCCTGCTCCACGCTAGTCGGAGAGATGGTATCGTTCCCTTCTATACGGCGCCAGAAGTCCTTCAGTGTTGGAGTATCTAGCATCACATAGGTAATAGTATCCTGTACACGTTTCAAAATGTCATGCACATGTGTTGTGGCATGTAAGCGTGTTTAGATAACATATATATGGATTTTGTAATACCCTTTGGAACTTTTAATCCATACGGTCGCGAAATCGCATCCCTAAGAACCCTTGAGTCGGTTGCAGACCCTTCCCATCCTGGCAAAATGAAGACGAACTCCCCATGTTGATCACACGCAGCAAGAACGTTTGTGGCAATTTCTCCCTTCCTCGCCCTATATCGAGGTCGATCGACGGCACTAACATTCAATTTGATGTATGTGTCATCTAACGCACCTAAACAATTCTGTTCCTCTCAAGTGATCAGATTGAATAAAAAAAAAATTCATCGTTGCATACTTGTGTATGACGTAATCATATAAAAAATGTGTGATTACTTTCGTGTACCTGAAACCACTTCCACCTTCCATCGGTGCATGTATTTGTGATCGGTTCCGGTTTTTTCAACAAAACAGTGTGAAGTTGTAAAACTGCCCTAAGAACTGTGTTGAAATATCTCGAAACCGTCTCGCCGGATCTTGAAAAGTTCCTCTGTACCACTCGATTTTTGATATCGTGTGCAAGAATGTGCAGGAATATCCCTACCATCTCTTCGATGTCTACACATCTTGTTGGTTCCAAACAACCAGTGGATCGTACCATATTACATGAAATCATGAAGGTATGTCTATCCATTCGAGTGTTTTCACGACATGCCAGGTCACTCTCGTAAATGAGGTGGAACAAGGTCAACTGCCTAATACAGTGCCTAGCATATGATGGTTGTCTCTCTATCCTTTGGTGGTTGTTCAACAATGTGGTTAGTGTTATGAACAGCTGGATTTGAGAGATCGAGATGATTGTCATGATCGAAAAAAGTTCTTCAACGGTATCCATCTTTATAGGGGATGTGATACAAAAGTGGTTCCTGAAAGAGTAAGGTATTTTTCGGATTAAGTTTCATGATATACTCCACGGTATTTTATTTGGGACAATACAATCATAGGGTTAATATAGGCCATGATAAGCCTTAAACTTTATTTCCTAATGAATTGGTTAAAGGTATTTTACCAAAATTTATTATGTTTCTTATGGACTCAATTTTAATTTCGTTATTTTTTATCTATCGGTCTATATAGAACTCTATATCTATATATATCAATCTTTCTCGGTCTCGCTCCATCTTCCTATCGATATCCATAAATATTTCTCGGTCTCTCTAGCTTTCTCTATCTATCTCCCTCTATCTCTCTCGGTCTCTCTAGCACTCTCTCTCGCTCTCTCTCTCTATCTATCCCGCTCTCTCTGTACCCCTCTCAGTCTCACTTTACTTCTATGGGTCTCGCTCTCTCTCAAACTCTTGCTCACTCTATCTATCCTGCTCTCTCTCAACCCTTCTCGGTCTCGCTCTACCCCTCTCGATCTCTCTCTACCCCTCTGGGTCACGCTCTCTCACTATATCTCGCTCTCTCTCAAACTCTATGTAAGTAGCTCACTCAATCTCTCGCTCAGTCTCTACCCCTCTTGCTCTCGCTCTCCCTTTTGCTCTCCATACTTAACTTACTCTATCTCTCGCTCTCTCTCTACACCTCTCACTCTATATCTTGCTCTCTCTCTACACCTCTCGCTCTCTCTCTCACTCTCCCTAAAGAGCTCACGCTGTCTCTCGCTCTCCATACTTAACTTACTCTATCTCTCGCTCATCTCTCTACACCTCTCACTCTATATCTCGCTCTCTCTGAAAGTGCCATTGTCAACAAAGGACTTGCGTTTTTTACATATTTTGAAGTTGTGAGTTCATTTCTGCATGAATGTTTATATTTCACAACAAATTAGACGTTAGTTATCAAAAAATGTCGACCGTGGCAGATACAAGTTAAAGAGAAACTTTAATATCTGATGGAGTTTAATATGTGATGAACGTTTGTGAAACAATACCTAAAATATTGAAACCATATTAACAATAACGTTTGATTGAGAAAAATATGAATATATAATTACATAACAGTAATGTTCATCCACACTTGGATTAACAATAATTATTGGATAACAATACCATTTAAGAAATAATGTATATCCGAAACAAAAAAAATGATAATAATAATTAAAAAAAAACCCAAAAAGGAACAAGTTCTCAACAATAGTAGTCTAATACATTGTTCAATAATCAACTAACTTTAGTAGAAAAAAAGAAGTAAATTGTAGATACTCCGAACATCAAAATAACGAACCTCAAACTAATTATGAATGGTTTGCCTAATTAGTTTGAGACCTACAAGAGAAAAAATGGACTGTAAGTAAGAAATGTGAATAAATTAAACCACATTAAACAAACGTTGTTCAAACATGGACATACCTTTATTTGAACATTCAAAATCATAGAACGTCGCGTAAGGCAGAACGTATGGAGAAGGTCGGAGGTGCAATCTGATAAGAGTAAGAAGACCGTTAGTGAAACATTTTAACGTAAATAGAAATAAAGAACGAAGCGTACCTCACATAGGAAACCTCTTCTTTTCTTATAGACCCTTGTAGAAACTGAAATATAAATGGAAACAAAAACTCACCAACAGAATCACAGGGAAGATGGTGGAGAACCATGTAAAAATTATGAGGGGTGTTCTGTATAAATAGAAGGTGGGGAGGGGGATGTGGTTGGTGGAGAGCGTTGGGTTCATTAAGTGGACCTAACCCATTAATTACATTAATTATGATATAAAGAATGTCAACTCAAGTTAATTTATGACAGAAGAGGTAATTCAGCCAAAAATAAATGCATCCTAGACTTAATTTTAAAGCGAGGGCCTCAGATACAAGCACTAAAAAATGGATTGGTCATTGGAATAAATCCAACTAAAACAATGAACCAAATCATCATATACAATTTTGGTAAAACCAAAAAAAGTAAACTGAAAACAATTTTGAATGAACTAGAAAATACACTTGTGTAATGTAACAGATTGTATTAAAATCAAAATCAAATTTGAAATGAAAATTAAATAATGATGTATAAGGAAAACATTTTACAAATTGCAAACAGAAATAAGATATTGCAAATTAGAAAAGAATAACAAATGTTAGTATAAGAACAATGCTATAATCATCATCGGTCTCTCAAAAGTAAAGAGATAGAATAACAAACCTGTCAGGATCGATTAGCCCCTCCCCCCACCAAGCTCCAATAACATGGTCAACCCCTACCATGAGTTAGTTGCAAACCAGAATGCATGGGAAATCAAAAAAAAAGGGCAAGGGAAAACACATGATTTATTATTGAAGCAGCAAGAGGAGATCTGGAAAAAAAAAATTCATATTAATCGGACGAACAAGTAGTGGATCAGGAAGGGGATACAAAGAAAAAAAACATGCAAATAATAGATGTGAACAAAAAAAAAATCGTAGGGACATCGAACATGCAAATGGAAAATTGAGAAGAGATGTACCCACGGTGAATAGATCTGGGAAAAGAAAATTAAGAACATGGAACTACAAGCTGAAGAATGAATTTAACCCACATATCATGCATCGGGAAGAAGATAAAATAGTAATCGAGCATATCATGCATTTGAAAGAAGATAAAATAGTAGAAGAAGAAATGTAACCCACATAGCATAGCTCAAGGAAGAAAAAAAAAACGTACGGTAAACGAACACGCAAAGAAGAAACTGAAAAGGCAAATAGTTGGCAAGCCATAGATCTAAAATAGAACAGAACAAGAAGAAATGTAACTCGCATAGCATAGCTCGGGGAAGGAAAATCAAACAATGTACGGTAATAGAACACGCAAAGAATAAACGGAGAAGGCATGCAGTCGGCAAGCCATAGATCTAAAAAAGGAGAGAACAAGAAGAAATGTAACCCATATAGCATAGCTTGGAGAAGAAAAAACGTACTGTAAACGAACACGAAAGGAAGAAACTGAGAAGACATACAGTTGGCAAGCCATACATCCAAAACAGAAAAGAATAAGAAGAAATGTAACCCACTGAACATAGACTGGGAAAGAAATTAAAAAACGTACGGTAAGCGAGCACGCAAAGAAGATTTAACATTCAAAACAAATACCGCAGATTTAACCCATAGATCATACATTTTTAAAAAAAAATCACAGACCATAGATCTGAGCCCTAGAACAGTCGACATGGCGAAATAACAGGAAAGAAGGAAGAAATGGAATCGAAAATCGGAAGAGAAAAGAGAGAAGGAGAAACCGTAGATCTAAATCGGATGAGAGAAGAGAGAAGGGAGAAGGGAGGAGGAGAAAGGAAGAATGGGGGAATCGGAAGAGAGAAGCTGAAATGCACACCTCGGAAGGAGGAAGGTCGCTGATGGAGGCAGATAATGATTAATGATGGAAGAGACAGCCGCCAACCCACGTGAAACCCTACCGAAATAGGGGGGTAATTAAGCCGGTTTTGGAATTGATAAAATGGGTGGGTTTTCATTATGCAAAGAACAAAAGTGGGTATTAAATTACCCACCCAACCTAACTCACCCTAAACCCTCCAAACAAACACACCCTAAGTAATACATAATTTTATTTTATGACAATGTAGTACTATCATTAAATACTTTCTATTATGACAAGAAATGAATTTTTTTTTTTAGTAATATGACAAGAAATGATTGGGACACTAGAAACTATATCAATCATTGGATTTTCTTTTTTAAATAATGTTATTTTAATATTTAATGACAAAAATAGGCTTAGGATAAAAGAAATGACAAATTTAGGGTACTGAAATTGTGGACCGGGTCCATAAGTAGTAATCATGGACTGGGTCCACGAGTATGAGCAAAAACGTGTATCTGGTCCACGACATTCGCCTGCCACATCGGCCAGATTCCTCTGTTGACCAACTGATCGCTGATGTGTTGCCATCTAGTACTCGTGGATGGGGTCCATGACTTTGTGGTCCCAATACCCCCCCTCCTCCTTTCCTCATTTGTCCTCCCTTATACCTTCTGATTCTCTCCAGCTACCGTCAGCCAATTATGCCGCTGCCCTCCCTTTGTCGTTTCTGCCATCGTTGTCGCCTGCCTTTTGTCATCCAATTGACGGTAGGTCTCTTCTATTTATTTATTTTTTCTTTTCAATATATAATATTGTGGTTATTTTGCCTTAGATCTAGTTTTTTTTTTTTTCTTCAAACATGTGGATAAATAGATCTAAGAGTTGTAGATCTAGAGTTATTTATGTTGTTTTTGGATGTTTGAGTTTGCACTTCAATATTATACTTTTTTTTTTTTTTTTACCATTTGAGTTTGGATTTGAAACTTTGATTGATATTAGATCTAGATTATTGTTAGTTTTGGACTGATGATGAATTGAGTTGTAGTTGCTTTTTTTTCCTTTTCCTGGATGTTTTAAAGATTTTGGACTAAAATATTAGTTTTTGACTATTTTTAGTTTTGGACTGATGTTGGATTGGGTTTGGACTGATTTTGGGCTTTTAGTTTGACCTTAAATTTGGGCTAATATCTTCTTAACTTTAACAGTTGTAAACAAATTAGTTGAATATGTTGTTGCATCTTGAAGATTTTGTCATTCTTGAACCTGGAAATGGTGGTGACAGTGATATTGAGGTAGAAATTGATGAATTATTTGGAGAAAAGTAAAATGTAGAAAATGAAAATGAGTTGGTGTCTTCAAAGTTATTCACACAAAAATGAATGTTATTTGACACTAAAGAAGACCTACAACTAGTTGTAAAAAGATATTCTGAGAAAGAACACTATCAGATTTTTGTGGTAGAATCAAACCAAGATATCTAGTATGTAAAATGCAAACAGTGGATGAATGGTTGTGATTGGAGGTTGCATGCTTGTCAGCATGAAACTCATGGGATGTTTGAAATTACTAAATTTGAAGAAGAGGACTCGTGTTTGTACTCATAATTGTCACAATATTATTCACAACTTGATTCAAATTTCATGAATACTAAAATTCAAAATATGGTTAGAGTTGATCCTGGCATTCTTGTGGTCTTACTTCAAGAAACGATTAAGAAAGAATACGAATATAACGTCAATTATAGACGTATATGACATGTGAAGCGAAAAGCATTAATTAAAGCTTTTGGTGATTGGGAAAAATCATATGTAGAGCTTTCATATTGGTTGAGTGTTTTTATGCACTACAATCCTGGAATATGAGTGGATTGACATTTTATTCCATCTAATGTGCCTAGTAAGACTATTTTTGGTTGGGTTTTCTGGTCATTTGGTCCTGCACAAGAAGGTTTCCAATATTGTAGGTCATTGATTAAGATGGATGAAACTCATCTCTACGGCAAGTGAGAAATTGTTGACTACCCTATCTATTGACTCAAATGGGCATATATTTTCACTTGCTTTTGCTATTGTTGGAGGGAAAAAAAGTCCTAGTTGGTCATGGTTTTTGTTGGCACTGCGAGAATATGTCATCCAACGAGATGAACTTTGTGTAATTTCTAATAGACAGAGAGGTATTATTGTTGCGATTAATAATGAGGAAATTGGTTGGAGTGAACCTAGGGCACATCATCATTATTGTTTGCGTCATGTTGCTAGTAATTTTCATGCGAAGTACAAATCCAAGCAACTGAAAGATTTGGTATTTAAGGCTGGAAATCAACATCAAAGGTGCAAGTTCATCAGATGCATGAAAGAGTTGAAGCAGTTTAATCCTGAGTGTCTTGAATATTTTTTTGATATAGATTGAGAAAAATGGACACAATCACATGACAATGGATACTGTTATGACTGGATGACAACCAATGCAGCTAAATGTATGAATGAGGTTTTTAAAGGAGCTAGAATGTTACAATCACGTCTTTGGTTAGGCTATCATTCTATCGCACAATCTTATGTTTGAATGTCGTAGACAAGAAATAAGTGAAGCACTTGATTGTAGGGACATATACAAAGAATATGCCATGAAACTTAAGAGGTGGGAAAAAGGAGCATTTGCGCATATTGTAACGTCCATTGACAGGGAGACCCAAAGTTTTGAAGTTCAGACTAGAATAACCATGATCTCTCCCTACAAAAGGCAACATACACAGGTTGTGAGCTTGAAAGATGAGACTTGTTCTTATAACAAATGACAGTCATTCAAGATTCCATGCTCTCATGGTAGTTTGTAATTACATACGCATGACATACTTACCTTTTATTCATGAACCTTATAAATTTTCTTATTTAGCGCGATGCTACAAATCTCGTTTCCACCCAATACAACACCCGGACTATTGGCTAGAGTTAACATTTACGGAAGTTCATCCAAATGAGAATTTACTAAGAGAACACAGTTGTCCAAAAAGTTCAAGGATTCACAATGAGATTGATTGGCGTGAAGCAAGTCAAAAAAATCGAATGTAAATTATGGAAGGAAGAAGGACATAACAAGCGTATTTGTCCAACTCGTTATTTAGGTGCTTCCTCTTCAGGCCATGGTGAATTAAGTGCTTCCTTTTCAGGCCATGGGTCATTTAGGTGTAATTGTAATTAATTGTTTGCTACTTTGCAATTGTTAGTTTGTTAGTTTGTAATTGTAATTGTTAGTTTGTTAGTTTGTAATTATAATTGTTACTTTCATTCTTATTAGTCTGTATTGTACTTGTTACTTTGACTCTATTTATAATTGAACTTGTTACTTTGACTTTATTTATAATTGAACCTATTAGTTTGACTCTGTTTATAATTGGACTTTGTTTATAATTAATTTATGTTTATATTCTTTCAGTGTTGATTATGGATCCTGATTCTTTTAATCTCGTAGCATTATATCAACAAAATACTCATTTTTCACAATCGATATAGGATAATGGGTCTACTGTAGTGTTGGGTTGCCGGAGAAGAGAGGCAATAGTTGAATGTAGTCTAATGCTAGATCAACGTATTGTACCTCACCTACGACATGCAGGTTTAGTTGGAGTTGCACAGATTGAGTTTTTCAACTAGATTGGCACCTCAAACCTGACACCTCATTACTGCTTTAGTGGAGCGTTGGAGACAAGAGACATACACATTTCATATGCCATGTGGCGAATGCACCATTACACTACAAGATGTTCCAGTTCAATTCAGGTTACTAGTGGATGGAGAACCTGTAACTGGGTCATTGCAATATGATTGAAAATAGGTTTGTGATGATTTTTTAGGCGTTTGACCACCTGATTTGAAAGGGTCAAGATTGAGCATTCTGTTGTTAGTGTCACAGTTTATAGAATTGTCCCCCGATGCTGACAAGATCACATACAGAGATATGCACAAACATATATTATGCAGCTTATTAGAGGATTTCTCTTCGCTGACAAGTCCAACACATTGGTACACCTTATGCTCCTTGTGCCTGCCTTGCATGGCTTTACAGAGAATTATGTCGTACTAGTCATGTACCAACTTTGGAAATAGTAGGCTCGCTAATATTACTGCAAGTAAAGGCTTACGATTGATTTAGCATTATAGCACCACAGGTTTAGTTATAAACTCTAGATCATTTTGTGGGACGACCACTTAGTGCCAAGTATTATTTTCTTTATATATTTATGTAATCAAATATTTTCAAAAATTTATATGCATGTGTAGATGGAGTTGTGTTTTAACTACATCTGAGCACTCAGCAAACATGTTGTTAATATACAGACTATCTTTTGATCGACTAATGCATAATTAGGTAACAACATATATCTTTCATTTACAAATGAATATTATATGCTTTTCAAGTTCTTATGTTTTTCTTTTAAATTTCAGATCAATTGGGCATCATACACACAAGATATTATGTCATTATTACCTTATTATTTTTATGATGGTCAAGACATTTGGTTGAAAGTTAGCCCCGTTATATGCTTCCATATCCTAGAGTGGCATCAACCATATCGGGTGTTGAGACAGTTCGGTCTGCAGCAAACGGTATCGTCGCCGTGTTATACATTCTCACAACTACACAAGATTGGTTTAAGAGGTAAACACGACCAAGACTGGTGCCAACTTCATGTGGACTATATTACGTTGTGGTGTGCACATCGTGAACGTTGTGCACTAGGAGAAATAACAGATGGGTCAACTGTATCAGATGATTACTTGTCTTGGTATGACTCAATTACGAGAAGATATATCACATTTGATAGTGCTTACTATTATTGCATGGTAAGAATTTTATTATCTAGTTTTTTCAATTATATGTTATGAATATTATTTTATATTAACCTTTTGCATCATATAGAATAATTTTGTACAAGATGTATACCAATATTCAGTACAACACAATTTACCCGAATTTGGTTTAATCTGTGACCAAAACTTGGTAATAGAAAATATCATTGAACAGACACGAAGACTCAATGTGGCACACACTTATTGAAGACGTATTCGTCGTAGACGACAAGGATAACATGTGGAATATATTCTAGAGCAGGATATTGAACAGGAACCTCACATATCTAATGATCTGATTCTAGCTTCTCCTGGACACTTGCTAGGAGAACAAGTAGACATCGCATTAGTTCTGGTCATCAATAGGAGTATTATGAGCATGATGAATTTCCTTTTGTTGTCACCCGACAAGAAATTGATGATGTAATTCATTATCAACAACATTTTTAAATGTTTGTACCTAGTCTTGGGACATGTACCAGAAGAAGACCACCGTGTGGCGTATGAATGACTTGTAATTCAAACTTTTTAACTTTATATGAACTTTTATTTAACTAAAACATTTTATTAGTCATCTTCATATTATGTGTCAAATTGCATTCATATTGAGAAACATTAAATCCAAGGATGAAACTCACGAGGAATAAGAATAAGAAATAGAAAACAAATAAATAAAAAATAAAAAATTAAGTAAAGGACCAAAAATCGTGGACTCGGTCCACGAGTTTGACCTGGTCCACGAATCCCACATGGAGTCCTATATGGTACACATAGTGGCTGGCTACCTGGTTTCGAATTCTTTCAAAACTTTTCAACATTTATCTAAATGATGAGGTTTGTTATTAGTACACCCTTAAACTTTTAATATCATCAATTAGCATCCTATAGTTTATTAAGTGTTGCAACAACCCCTTGGGCTAGTTTGAATTAGAAATGGGCGAACTTGTCCATTCACACATCGAAAAAGAATCTGGTCGGAGACCTCAGACCAGCGGCAGTCTTGTACCGTTGAAGGGCAGAGGAGGCAACAACACTCTTGCAGCAACTTCAAATGCCTAATGGGGTTGGCCAAAAACTGCTCCGGCATGGTTATGTAGAGAGAGAGAGTTGAAAATGTGGAGAAGGAGAATGAAGAAAGAAGAAGGAAAAGATCTGAAATGCAAAATTCTGATCGAGCAAATTCTTTTGATAGCTGAAATCTACTTTCTATATTGATTTTGTTTGCCAAAAAAAGAAAAAAAAAATATTTAGTCAAATTCCAATACATGCGATATGATGATTCTAGTATCTCATCTCCGGCCAGATTTTGGGTTTCGGTTGAGATGTCGATTAGGCATTTGAAGTTGCTACAACTACCACTGCCGCTGCCGTCCTTCATCGGTCCAATATTGTTGCAGGTGAGAAGTCACCGACCATCTTTTCAGCATCAACTTCATTTGGGAGTTAGACAAATTTGCCCTTTTCTAATTAAACATCAACTAATACAAGAGGCTTATTGCAATACTTGATAAACTACAAGGTTTAATTAATCATATTAAAAGTTTAAGTACATAATTGTAACAAAAGTTTAAGTATATAATTGTAATAGACCCTACTTAAACTTCGATGAAATCAGTTATGATCAAATTTTCAAAATTTGATACATTGGACTTAATACAAAAATATTGATGTGATGCTAGACTTTTCTCACTTTAGCAGTTAAAAAAAATTAACACAATAATTTCCCAAGGGGAAAGAGAAAATTAAAACATGGAAAAGAATTAGGAGTAGTATTATACAATAGTTAGTGAGAAACTCACCACAATTATCCCATAATTCACTTCTATACCCCCAACCAAAATCACCCCTAAGTAAACCAATCTCCCCAAACAAGGCCTTCTAACAGTTGTTCACTAACCCCCGAATTTAACATATTTCACCCCCAATTCTTATTCATTTACAACTTACGACAAGGAAGTATACCCACCAAAATTCTAGGTAAATATATACCCCCCAACAAAACTCCAAATACCACAAAAAGGATGAATGGCAGAAAAAGAAAAAAAAAAAAACGGAAAATGTCTACAACAATGGCAGGCAGGATGAAGTTTGAGATGGCACCGTTGATTATGGTTGGCGTGTTCGAGCAGGAAATGTCATGGTCGGGCGGAGTGTTCTTTGGGGCCGTGGCGTTGGGTTCCCTAATAACATGGTTTGAGACCGTGTCAACATGTCTACCATTGATGGGGTTTGGTAAGCTTGCACAAGGCTTCCATTGCGTGTTGAATCACCACGTGCGGTGGCTCGCTGCCATGAATGAGAGCTTAGTCCTGATAGAACATATGCCCTTCCCGAAGCCTCATAGATGCGTTGGTTTTCCATTCTTTCCTTCATCTCCTTCAGCTCAGCACAAAGTGCAGTGCACAAATGATCACCTGCTTGTCCTGAGATACTTTCTGATACTGCCCTATAACAGTTCTCCAAGACAGAGACTGCATTGGCCAAATCACCACGTTCAGCCGCAACTCTAGCCTTGGCCATTGACTCCAAGGCATGTACCCGATTGCGTTGCCGATCAACTTCTATTGATACAGACTGTTCTCCAATCACATTCGGCCTTCTTATCTTTACTTCCTCGATGTCTTCTAAAGTCACCATTTCGTTTGTGATGGGCTTTTGGTAAGTACATTTGACATTGAGCAATGACATCTCATCACTGGAACCATCAACTGGCACATTGATTGTCACCAAAAAGTCTCTTTCTTCTTCAGCATACAAATCTCCAACATTTATAGTGCCAATTCTCGAGCTTGCCATGATGTTCGATCGGTAATTTCCTGCTTTCAGTGAACTGAGCTGCAAACTAGGATGAACACACTCAATTCTAACCTGAAGCTGTTGCACAACAACACTTAAGAGCCCACCAATGCACTGGGCAAATGCGTCCTGGATTGTACCCTCTGCTTCTACAAAGGAAAACGTTCCCCCTGAAATCTCAGAGATAGAGTGCATGGCCGTAGCATCATGATCAGTGCCAAAACCAAATGAATGCACCGGTATCTGCAATGCTGTGTTGTTATTGCGATGGATTGATATGGGAAGAAGTGAAAGGTAGTCGGTTTCGGGACGTGAACTACCAATGCCAAAAGTATATGTATCCTGACCATCGGAAAGTAGCATAATACTACAAACAGGATTCTTCCACTTCCGATCCAATAATACTTTGGTCCCTTTCTTTAAGCCATCAACGATGTTTGTTCCACCATTCGAAACCAAAGAATTAATAGCTTGTAATGCCTGTTGTCGTCCACTTTCAGTCATCCGACGGAGAGGAAAGAGGCGTCGTGCTGCAGAGGAGAAGGAAATTACTGAAAGCCGATCTGAGGGGCCAAGGTTCTGTATCACAAAACCCATTGCTCGTTTTACCAAAGCAAGCTTGGTACCAGCCATGCTCCCACTGACATCAAGAACTGTAACAAGGTCAACTGGAGCGCGAGAACTTTGAGATGAAAGAAATGGGGATTGATTTTCAGAAGGATGTTGCCTCTGATTTGTAAGACTAGCCTTAATATGCACTAATACAGTGAAATTATCATGAATTGCTGATCGAGCAACAGCTGAAACTTCAGGATATGTCTTAACCTCAATTGTTCCTATAGAACCATCAACAGCATCTACAACAGATGTTCCTCCATCAGGAATGTCAGACTGATGATCTAGGACTTCATCATCATCAAACAAATCTGGTTCGAGCCCATGAGACAGAGATGCTATCTGCCTAGGCGCATCAATCGGTGGGGGACGAACTCTTCTTAAAATTGTCATCCAGGAATCATCTTGTGACCAATCAATTTGATTGATTCTCATCATTCCATTTGGAAGCTCTGAAGCAGGGCTCTGGAAAGGAATCTCTTTCCATTTGGCCCTGCAAACTGGGCAAATTTGGTTTCCATGCTTAACATTTGAGGTTATGCAATGGAAATGAAACGAGTGGGAACACTCAGCGGTAAAGATAGCATGACCCTTCCCTGGCTTCATAGCAGTCAGGCAAATTGCACATGTCCTCTGTAATTTGAAAATGATAAAAGGATGAGAATAAAGAACCAACAACTCCAACTGCATAATTACAAAAACTAGAGAACAGCATGTTGAAGATTCAGTTTCAGATGATATAACATGAAACATCGCTTAATATTTATCATTAAACAGAAAAGCACATTTTATAGCTTCTTGGTGTTGCTGGAGGCACAAGAAATTTGTTTGTAATTACAACTTCTCCATGATTCAATCCCAATTTGAAAGCTAATCAAATCTTTTTGTGAGGAAGGGGTTCTCTCTTCCCACTTGCCTGGCTGTATTTTTTGGTAGTGGGCATATTACCTCAAGTTTCTTGTCTGCAACCCCAACCCCCCCCCCCCCCCCCCCCCCCCCCCCCCCACCACCACACACACACACACAAAAATGAAAGTCTCACTTCCACGTACGAAAAGTAACTGGTCTCATAGCAGACAAATAACTCAAATGGCTCAACATGGTACCGAAACATAATGTACAAGAATGGTAGTGAAAATCTTACTATCAACATGATTTCTATGAAAAGAGACTAATTCTGGTATATCAACAACAAAGTGTCTAAGTTCTCAAAAAGTAAATAAAATAAATAAACAAGTCTACTCTCCTTGGGATATAGGCATGTCAAATTCAAGAAGATGCAAAAGATTTGAACTGGCAAGGTTAGTTAATGTTAACATAGCTTCTGAAATTTTCTTTATAAGCGCAAGTATTCTACCTTGAACTAAAAGGTAAAACTTCCCGCCCAATTCCTATCTTAAACCATTCACTTATGCTTAGACCAGACATCTTTGGCATACGCACAGAAGTAAAATGGAAAGGTGAATTTGCTTAAAAGCAATTATCTGCAGGTACTTTTGGTATTAACTTTCAAATTTTTCTTTTTGCCTCCAAAGGGTATTTTCAACTTACCTTTCCCCTTCCCCCATACTCGTGAGAGAAAGAAACCAAATTCAAACAGCATATGCGTTTCTTTGATAAAAGTAAAATCTCAGAAGAAACTTTAGAAGGCAACGTGATGCTACAGTGTCCTTTTGCCTTGTGCAGCTCATTTATCAAGACCATGTATCAAAAGAATAGACAGTTTAACAACACAACCCCCCAACCAGAATATACATATTTCAAGATCTTTAAGGAAAAACATACTCATCATTACCACTGTAAAACTCAATGGTAAATCTTCTAAGCAAAAGAAAAGGAAACGAAAAAAAAGAAAAAGAAAAGTCAATATTAGGTAACAGTGGATGACATGATGGAAAACTAACAGTCAACTGGGTAACTTTCCAAAAGTAAAGAGTAATTAAGCAACAAATAGAGGATATAAAACAAAAGAAGGAAATAAAAAGAAGAGACCACATAAGTCCATTAAAAGAAGTGAAATTATGGGTTTCCACATAAAAATATTGTCCTTTGAATTCTTTTTACTATTCACCTAAGTCCAGCTTGTTATGGTGATTGGTGGAAGTCATACAATGAGGGTGAGGTGGGTCCACTGGCTTTTCAAAAATCACCATTGGGGGAGAAAAAGGGAAAAGCTCATGGTGCTGACAGTGCAAACCACTTCTCTCTCTTCAGGGGAGGATTGAAAAGTAAAGGCAGAGAGCAGAGTTACTTCACTAATAAGCCAAAGGCTTAATGGTCCTTGAAGGGACTACTCCACTTTACCATTCCCCACATAAATTCATGTAATTGAGAGTAACATTACAACTCATCACATTGAAGCCACAAAGTAGAACAGATAAAAGTGGTACAGAACAGGAGCCCAGTGTTTTTCTTTCCTTTGTATCTTTTCTGGGGCAATTGTTCATGAACAGAGAAGGATATTCCAATGAATTTTTTTCAAAACAAGTATAATAGTTTTCTTTCTACATAGTTCCCTTGATTACTACTCATATCCAACAATCTTAAGAGCATAATATACTTAAATTTAACTCACCAAAAATCTTCAAAAAAAAAACAAAAAGGAAGTAAACAAAATCCTCAAACAAATATATTCACCAAAATCCTTAACAAAAAAGCCACCAAGCTTAAAGAAAGCGAAACTAAGAAAGCTTCACAGCAGAAAACTCCACACATACAAATTCAGAAATCAAAGGAAAAGGAAAAAGTAGCTTTGCGTCGGTACAACAACATGATAAACACCAGCAGAAAAATTTTTTTGGAAAAAGAGAAAAACAAAACTAGCAAAAGGAACCAACCCCAACAAACCTTGGATGATCTGGTTGAGGATTTGGAGAGCCTGAGACCGGAAGACGACGAAGTGGGTGTCGCTGCCGGGCGGCAATCAGAGCTAAAACTAGGTGGAGAGAGCAAATTGGACGGCGCGGCGGCGTCGGAGAATCTAGAAGCCATGGAAGGTAAAGAATCATGGAGATTTCGAGGGCCATAGAGGCACATATTCAAGCCGAGAGCTACTTTCACCTTCTTCCAAGTGGAACCCATGTTTCAGTTCAGATCTAGGGGCGAGAAAATCTAAGTAAATCCAAGTGGGTATGAAAGGAGATGAAAATTTTCAAGAACACTGAGGCGAGAAGAGAGCATACTGTGAAGAAAAATTATGAATGGGATAAGAGATTTTGGTGAAGAAATGGAAATGGGTAGAGAAAATTCAGAATACTTCAGCTGAGAAAAGTCAAGGCCATAGGAATTGGCGATTGTGACAGAGGAGAGAGGGTTTTGAGAATTGACCTTTTTTTGGTTTTATGGGGTTTACAATGGAGAAAAGTAGAGTTAAGAGAGTTTCAGCAGTACTTTTTACATTAACACGGTTCTAAACTTTACAATATGTGATAGATAGAGATATTCAAATTAATAATATTCTAATACAGTTTCTACAACTTCCAATAGGTAACGCATCTTATTGATTTGTATTATTATTTTTATTGAAATTCATTAAAACTGAAAAAAATATTCAAACGGACAAAGAATAAGTCCGATTGGAAAAAAATTCTCTCCGAAAAGAGGAAGCAACCAAAATTGCTAGACTATGAGCAATTTTGTTCTCCTTTCTAGGGATTTTACAAAAATTAGAAACTTTATAAAAGCAGGAAGAAAGAGAGCCTCCTAAATAACAACGATTGAATCTGACTCCACCTTCACCGGGACGCTCGACTAATCCCAAGAAACCAAGATGTGTTTTAAGCCACCTCCACTAGAAGGTTATACCAACCACGACGTGATTTGTATAATCAACTTTCATAGTACAACAATTGCAATGATGGGCCAAGCAACCATAGCTTACCTAGCATACAAATGTGTTAGCGACCAAGAGTTTTGCAGTTTATATTTGGCTCTATGTTTCAAAATATTACACATTTAGTCCGTAAATTTTGAGTTTGGTCTCAATAGTCCCTAGATTTTAGAATGTTATAACTTTTAACTTTGAGATTTAAATTTTGTTTCAATTTAGTTTATGAATTTAAAAATTTAAATTTTCAATCTCGATTTTTAAATACTCACTTTTAGTCTCTTCGAAATTCTAGTATATGTGATAAAAGAGGAGAATGGATTTTGAAAATTGACCATTTCCGGTTTTACGGGTTCAAAATGGAGAAAAATAGAGGAGTAGAGAGTTTCAGTGGTCGTTATTACAAAGACAATTCTAAACTTTAGTATATGTGATAGAGTATTCAGACTAAGAATATTCTAATTAAAGCTTATATATAACATCTATAGGTTACATATCTTAAATTTGTAATATACAATTTTCATAGCTTTTTTCTCTTTTTTCTTCTTACTCTATTTATGTTTTTGAAGTACAATAATTACAATAATGACATATTGAACCTTTTACTTCAAAAGAGGAAGTATATGTCTTTTTGGCTAAGCTCACTTTGACTCGTGTTGATTATTTGTAACCTATACTTTTAACTACCTTATTATAAACAAAAGTTGTAGAGATAATTTGTGAGTACAACACACCAATCCAAAGTTAAATGAAAACGACAAATAAATCTATTTTTCTCTCTCTTTTGTGCACTTCTTGTTTTTCATATGCTCTCATTTTATAACATGTTACCTATAGAAAGAGTAGGAGTATTCTATAGAAAGAGTTTTTGTAAGACTAGACTATGAAAAAATTAATCTCTCTTTGTAAATTCTTTAATTAATGAGATTAATATTTCATAGGATGATCATGTACGACTCAAAATTAATCTTGAGTGAGTTATGAACTCTTGTCTTCGAGGGCTTGTCTTTTGATTTGTACGAGTGAGAGTGCCCCGAGTCGCTGACTCAATAAACATACCATTTTGGGGACTTGAACTAATAGAGAGCTGAAAATATAACTTCACAATATGGAATTCACTCATTCCCATATAAGGTGAGTAGATGAATAGTTCCATTAAGTGCTAATTCCGAGTCGTGAACAAGGGCCCCACCCTCTCATTGGCTTGAGAGGGACTTAGTTTATGGTTAGAGTTTAAACAAATTGTTCATAAAAGGAATCAATGGTACTTAAAGAAGAGATGTAATTACAAAGGGTAAAACGAACATTTTGACCCAACTGTAATTATGAAAAGCTCAGGAAATATCAACTCGCTTTTATTGATTATATCCATGAACACAACTTGTCCTATACTGCATAAGAGTTCAACTGTGGGTCTGTAGTGGTTTGCCTTGTAGTTAATGAAAGAAGTTTAATTAATTAACCTTGGATCATTTGTGCTTATAACCTGTAAATCCATAAGGTCTCCTTGCTAGCTCACTATAAATCAACAAAGATCAAATATGTTAAAAGAAAATTTTGAAATGTTCAAATTTATAAGGGAAAATATTAATCATATTTGATATAATTAAATACATGGTTTATTATAAAATTTATTTGAATGGGATTCAAATTATAAATTTATATTATGGAGAATGAATTTATATTAATTATATTGGATACAATTAAACAGAATCTGCGAAAAATAAATATTTAAATATGATTTAAATATTTACAACACTTTTAAGATGAGATATTAAGTGAGTAAATATTTTAATATTAGATATATATTATTAAATATTTAATTTAAAATCTTTGTAGAGGGGTTATCCTAGGATTAGGAGTAACCATGTACAAGCCCTAGGAAGCTCTCATTAAAAAAAAAAAAAAAAAAAAAAAAAAAAAAAAAAAAAAAAAAAAAAAAAAACCCTATAAATTCAGTGAATCTAATAAAACGTGTTTTTAAACTTTGAGGTTTGTGTCTATTCGTCCTCAATTCTATAAATATATTATAGATTTTTAAACTTTCAATTTTGTGTCTAATAAATTTTTGAACTATAAAAATGTCTACTGGATCTCAAAACTTTCAATTTTGTATTTAATAGGTTTTTGGTATATTTATTTAAAAAGTTATCAAATAGGATTTTAAAATTAATTGATCTATTAGATGTAAATTTAAATTATTATGTCAATTATAACACTAAAGATTCTATTTGATAATCATTTAGTTACTGGTTTTTAATTTTTAAAAATAGTCTATAAACACTATTTTTACCTTTTGATTTGTTTGTTTTGTTATATACTTTAAAGTTGTGTTTTCAAAAGTCAAGCAAAAACTTGAAAAAAGAATTTTGAGAGAAAAAAAAAATTAACTTGTTTTTGTCTTTGGAATTTTGCTAAGAATTCAAATGTTTAATTAGAAAATTATAAAAACTATGGTTAAAAATGTTGTAAGAAAACGAACACAAATTTCAAAAACCAATGGTAATTAAAGAGGCCTAAACTTTCAGTTTTGTGTCTAATGAGTTTCTAAAGGTCTGTTTGATAGATAATTTGAAAACAAAGTTGTATTTCATGNTCCCACAAATCAGATCCTTGCCAGACTGTTAATGAGGAATATCTCGTGAAAAAGGAAGACTTTAAGGAGAAGACTAATAATATGTGTGTACATATATATACAAAAATTTTACCTTTGTCCCGATAAATATAGGACACCGGAGTTCAGTTAAGTCAATTAACTTATTTTTTATTTTTTATTTCATTTGAGTTTTTAGACCGTTTAAGTCATGTGAAATAAAATCGATATAAAATAAGAATAGAAGGTATAATCGACAAGCAACAAAAATGAGAAAATAACAAGGTTTGGGCCAAAAATAGAACCCTAGATGGCCTAGGGGAGAGGGTTAGTTCATATCGAAGTCTAAATTTATGTGCTCAACTTGCCGAGGCCGAAGCTGACCCTAGTCAAACATGAAACTAGGTAGGCAACAAAACACCTAAAAGTGGTTCTATTTGCCTTTTATTTAGATGAAATTTCAGTTGACTTATTAGATTTAATGTAGTTTGTTAGTGATTTCCAGGATTTGAGCAAAAGAACAAGATTTGGAGCTAAAATGAGTCAAGACGGTCCAATTGTGCATAATCAAGACAAACTGGGACCAAACATCGAAAAGAGGGAAGGAAAAAGGCGGTTCTACCCTAAAAACAGAGAGCATATGTTCAAGGGGTGCCATAAAGCCATACATAATGTTATATCGTTAGGTGAAAGCGTCACATCGCTCTATAGAGCACTGCATAGTGCTGCGAGAGGATTCATTACTACAAAATTGGGCTATAATGTCAGTTGAAAATCAATTTTATAGGGGTACAGTGTCGGTTATGTGACCGACATCAAAGAAGGTGTTATTAAAGGTGTTCAACGTCGATCAACTTTAATATTGGTTTTCGTCTGACATTATAAATGACTTTAATGTTGGTTTTCGACCAAAGTTAAAGACAACTGACATTGAAAACCTTTAATAACACATTTTTCAATTTCGATCGTCTAATTGACATTAAAGGAGTTTGCCCGTCATTAAATATTTATTTTGTGACATGTAATGTCTGTCATTGTTGTTTTATTTAAAAATTAAAAAAAAAAATCAATAGTTGTACACGTGGCTACCCCACAATATTTATCTTCCACCTATATGCATAGAATAAAAAGTTCATGAGGCAGTAGACTCTTCTTTCATCCAATAATATTTAGAAGTTTAGGAAGAATACATAATATCATATACTTTGTACTTAGTATCATTAAAACATTAAAACATTAACCATATCTTGATGATGCAAATACTCTACTAAAATAAGGTTGATAATTAATCAAACACCATCATTACATAAACATAGAGGCTACACATTGATTTAGAGTTATGGTGCCAGTTCCTATAAGATCACCTAGCTGAAAGTTGCTGCCATTAGTTGTATGGTGTGCAAGCTGTTGAGTCTGCGTCCAATACCTATACATTGCGAAAGGAGTAATGACCATCACTTAGGATTTATATATAACATTGGAAGAGTTGTGTCACACCCCCTCCCGGGTACCCTCTTAACCTGGGAGAAAGTGTGAGGATAGCAGACACACCGACCTTTTTACGGCATCTACTGTCAATCTCATACTTTGACCAACCACCTAATAAGCCGATATATATATACATTAATTGAACATCAATCTTTAACTAGAGTTAAGCTATCATAAAAATACTGATTTACATTCAACCTTTACTTTACATAAGTTCACCTAACTTCCGCCCCTTAACCCTTTATATGTACAACACAGGTTTAAGATCAAATATTTACCATGCTCTAAATTCCAGACATTGATGGTGGGCCCAGACAAGTTGCTACGGATCATTTATGATAAAGAGGATGAGCTTCAAGAGAATGATTCAGAGTTATTGCAGAGTGGAATCTTATTTACTCAATTCCATCTGGATGCCTAGATCGTCCTGAAGACAGATGCGACGGGAAGAAGTGCAAAATGAAAAGTCTGCCAAAGGTGTCTTCGCATGAAATCATGAAAAGGATCCAAGCTCGGCTAAGATAGAGAGGAGTTAACCAGCTTTTGAAGGACCAAATAGGGAGAGGTACCCTTCCCAATCTCTTTAGATAGAGACTGTACTCGTGGGAGGAAAGGAACTGACATATCAAATCTTGCACTCTTTGCTGCTAGTGAAATGTGTAGGCTAAGTGTCACAATCTAACTTGGAGATAGTAGATTGTGACCCCACGTGTGCAGACAGTGCAGTGGTGACACAAGAGTGTCGACACAGTTGGCAATGACAGAGGGCCAAGAGAAGTGTCGTGGTGCGACCGACGAGGACGACGCATCACCCAACACACCAAGGTAGGTGGATAAACGTGTCAAAGCTGAACAACAAGTAAGAAGACAAGCATCAATGCCATCAGCAAGTGTCAGTGGCAAAGCCCAATAGGGGCCACGTGGGGACCCCGGGCCATGACCTCAGAAGTAGGGGCATCGTGGTGAGTTTGGGCAAGCAACTCTGGAGTTAGATCCATTTCGATAGAGGATGGAAGCACGTCAGATTCTGTGTCTATCGGAAGTCAGACGGGCGCTCTATAGGGTCGAGTGACCCCTCGCCAAGTTGCATATGCATGGGTGCCAAAGAAGAAAATGTTCAGAATGTACTATAGGGGCGAAGGCATGGTGTTGGCTCTCCACCACCCCTGGGCCTTAGGGCTTAAGCGAGCTACCCCATGGCACATGAGTGTGTCATGGCGTGGGCGAGTGCCGCGGGATGAGCGTCTCGGGCATCTTCCTGTGAGGAGGAGTAACTCAAGGACAGTGTCGGGTGGCACGGGTGTGCCGACATTGCTCCTCCTCGGGTGAACTGGAGGTTGCTATATATGGCCGGGTTCCGGCACGGTATCCTCGTATGCCGTAGTATGGTCGCAAGTGTCGCCATACCGAGGTAGGGTCCGAGTTGAGGGATGTCTTGTTGGTCCCCACAAATATACGAGTGACCTAAGCGTCGATCCCCGATGGGCACATATGTATGTGAAAGAGGGACTTGAAATGTGTGAGGGGGCGATGTACAATGTTGAGAGTAAATCTGGTTGTAGATGATGAGTTGAGAACGTTCTTTGAGACAAGGCCATTGATGGGCGAAAGGATGCGCACAGGGGTGGTAGGTCGAACAGGCGTTCGAGACAAGTCGGGAAGCCAGAGGAGAGAGAGTTCGGGTGAGGCAGTTAGGACTTGCCCAAGGTTCGACAGAGCATAAAGGTTCGAGAAAAGAATGTATTGGCTATGAGTTAGCCTCTAGGCTGGCCATGCGTGAGAGAATGTCATGGCGCCGCACGGTTGGAGAAGTACGACCGTGACACTAAGCACCCCAGACTCGTTCGTTACCTGAAAAACAAAAAATAGGGAAAAACATGAGCTAGGTTGCCTAGTGAGTGACTTGTTCTGTAAAAACTTTCCTTAATTCATAAATAAATCAAAACCATAATCAAGTTATGAAAATAAAGAAGCAGTAATAAATCGTTTCCATGTCCAAACAAATCATGCTCAGGTAACGTTATCAAACCATATACGTATCACTTCTAAAAAATCATGAAAATACAATACACTTCACACACATTTCCTTAGTTGAGGCAGAGTGAAGCTCAACGCTACTCAACGTCGAAAACATCCTTAGTTGGGGCAGAGTAATCTCGACACACCCAACGTCAAATATCCTTAGCTGTGTGGAGTAATCTCAACACAACTGCGTTTATGATACCTCTATGTGCACATAGATATCAAATCCTGAGTTACCCAAATACCTTCTCAAGTGCTTCAGTATCAGGTCCCATACAGGAGATTTAGGCAACCCACATGCCTTCCCGAGTCCTTCAGTATTAGGGGCTATTTCTATACTTTGGTTACCCATATGCCTTCTCTGAGCCCTTCATCATTGTGAACCATCCCGGCTACCCATATGCCTTCTCCAAGACCTTTAGCATTAAGAGTCTTTTCAAAACATAATTCAAAAGCAACATGCTTTGAAAATAACATAATAAAAATTTACAAGTTTATAACATCTCAGACTTTCACAAATTTCTTAACAACCATCATGCTTCCGTAAAATCATAGATTAACAAATAACATGCTTTTTGTAAAACTCGGTTAACAACTAGCATGCTTCAAATATTTTCAATGCAAAACCATAATATGCATTTAAATGGAAACACATACTTTCTTTAAGCAAATAGTTATCATAGCACATTTAAAACCCGTGAAAAGCATAAACATAAGAACATGTTTCCAAGCAATGGTATATGATATAAAAACTTTGTATAAAGTATGCTCATTTTAAATAAAAATTGTCACTCAATACTTGTCTCGGGCCCTTAAAGGATTATACGTCTTTCCTAGCTCCTCTCGTCCTGAAATGGTTTAATTTTCTTTGTTAGATTCCTTAGAATTCCCATTAAAGTGTAGCAAATATGTCCTAAGCATTAAGATAAAGCTCACTAACAAGACCAACTACTAAAAAAATTATAGAACAAGCGAGAATTGTTCAAACCAGCGAGACTAAGCAAAAATCAGCGAGATATGCACTAGCGAGACTAAGCAAAAATCAGCGAGACTTACTTGACCAACGAGACTAGTGAGAGTAGCGATACCAGCGAGACTAGCAAGATTTGTGAGACAAAAACCAATTAGTGACACCTAGCGAGACTGATCTCGCTGCTCACCCTCACGCCTTAAGTGTCGCTGATTTTTTAGCGAAACCTATCTCACTTTGCTACTGTCTTCGCCGCACTTCTAACTGTTAAAAGTTGCATTTCTAACCCTAATTAGAATTTCTTCCCTCCTACAAACTTGTAGAGAAATGTGTGTTCTTGCTTACCTCAAAATTCAGGGCTTAACTCCTCTTTGTTCATCCGATAATCCAAATTTACTTCGCCCTGCTCCAAATCACTTGAAAAATCGGTATCAGTCACTTCCACCTATAATTAAACCGATTTCTCTTCACATTCAGCTCAACCATCCTTTACAAAAGTTGTTAAGAATTGAATTAACTTACTAACCTCAAATTTCTAGCTTCAAACTTGATTTCTTCCGTTCGCTATTCACCAAACACCAGATCTTGTTCAAGTTTCGCGACAGCAGACAAGCCTTCAATTCCAGCTTCAATTGCACCACGAATTCCACACCAATTTGCCCTAAATACCTTCTTCTTCCTCCCTTCAACATGCAGCTAAAATTTGAGTCAGTTTATGAGCTTAAAGAATGGAAAATCAGTCGACACCTTTGTAAAAAATTTCAACCGACATTTCCTCTCTACTTCCTCCATATATTTTATTTATTATTTCTTTTTTATTATTTCTTTCTTCTTTTTTTTTCTTTCCTTTTCTTTTCTTTCTTCCATTCTTTTCTTCCTTCTTCTCCTTTTATTTTTCTAAAATCTACTTTTATTTATTTATTTTTAATTAATAAACAAAATAGATTCTAAACTCGATTTGCCTCATAATGATTTAGATTTCACTTACCAAGATATTCCCAGCTTCCTTCACTTCTTCCTTCAATCTACAAGAGAGAAAACAAATAAATCCACAACGATACTACATACTTACAGATGAAAATAGGGTTTACATGTGGGACTTCCTTACAAATGCTTAAAATTACTTCTTGTCACCACATGTGCATCGTGTTTGCCAACAAACCTAGCGATAGGCAGATATGTTCATAATAATCAATAAATATAGTAAGAGAACACAACATGGGCTACAATGTGATATAATGATAGGTAGATATATTCAACATGACAATAACCAAAAAGTTGCTATCAGTAACAACAAGTTCTTCAATCTACAGCATTACAATACTTAGCATGACAGTCAAAGCAGTTCTAGAAGGACCACCATTCTATTAGTTACAAGTTAACAACAAATTCTTTAATCCAGGATTTCTTCATCCAACAAAGTTGCATGCTACATTGTTTGGGGATTAAAGCAGTTAACAATAACCCAACTTCCCTAGCCTAGCAAGGGTAGATTTTTCTTTGCTATTTTTTTAAGCTTATTGATGAGTGTACTGTTGTGAGGTGTAAGATTGATAAGACAACACATGCGATACTTTAGATTGATAAGATAACTATTTGATAAAAACCCCATTAGAGGAAGGAACAGAAATGTGGAGAAAAAAAATAGAAGAGATTCTTTGTTCTTTGTTCTTACACTGGCTTCGATGCTCCTTCACCAATAGCTTCATTGTATTAAAGAAATCAATCGAACACAAAACACAAAAAAGGGCTTTTAGTAAAAAAAAAAAAAAAAAACACAAGATTATTGAAACATACTCTTCCATATCTTCTAGTGGGATCAACTTCAACATATTCAAAGTGAGTGATGCGCTACAAATCAGAGACTAAAGTGTAAGCGGATCGTGAATGGATTCCCTGAGTGGAGCGTGAATGGAGATCTTGAACAGAGCTTGAGAAGAAAGAGAGCTTGTGAGCAATGGGAGATATTGCAAACGTGTGAGCGTGAGAAATGAGAGAATCAGAAACGACTAGGGCTTCACAAATGTGGGAAAGTTTAGAAGTTTAGAAATTGGGATATTTAATGTCAGTTTTAAATCGACATTGTATCCTCATTAAATGTACCATTAATGTCAGTCGAAAATTGACATTAAAGATTTAGTTTCTTTCCCTGCTCGCTTGACATTATACATCCGTGTCTTTTTTTTTTTTTTTTTTTATTTATCCAACATCAAAGGACAAATTTGTTGTAGTGATTACAAGGCCAAAGGAGTAAAAGACACAAGCCTTGTGAGGTTGTCGTGTAGCGCCACAGTGCTAGGTCAATTTTGGAAAGTTTTGGGACTGTTTGGAAATTTTTCTCTATTTAAGCTAGAGTTTGCAGCTAACTTCCACATCGCGTTTTGGAGTTTTTGAGGCCTAGAGAGAGAGTTCCAAGAATAATATGGAGGTTCCTTGATGTCGGAATTGATTAAGGAGCGTTTGAGGAAAAATTTCATCATATA
This sequence comes from Citrullus colocynthis, assembly GCA_031780015.1. NCBI lineage: Eukaryota > Viridiplantae > Streptophyta > Magnoliopsida > Cucurbitales > Cucurbitaceae > Citrullus > Citrullus colocynthis. Next base: position 650,355 of record QLSR01000371.1, read on the forward strand.
GACAAAATTGAAATGTTGAATAACTTCTTCTTTCCCTTTTGTATCTTAGTTTATTTTCTATATTGTTGCATTCTAATGTTGATTTTGTCTATTGAAGCCATGTTAGGCTGAATTTCTCATAGTTTTGAGGCTAGATGGATTATGTGATTTAATTGCTAAATACTTTATGATTCTTAATTGCTAATTTGCATTGCCACTTTCTAGCATGACCATTTTTAGTGCCTTTGAATATTTGATTAATGTTTGAATGATTTCATGATTAAATCTTTCTTTAACAAATAGGCTTTAGATTAGATCATGCATGTTAGACTATCGTTTGAACATATAAGAAGTTGTCGGACAGAGATTGTTGATTAAGGTTCTTAATGTTTTGCTTAATTATCTAGTTTCAAGTGATTAGTAACTATAAATTAAGTGAAAGAAAAGATTGTTTTTGAGAAGATTCAATCCGAATAAAAGACTTCTAGATATAAGTGTTGTATTAATCACTTCAAGAGTCAAAGCAATTGTGTTTAGTAATACTATTGATGAAATATATTCCCTAAAATGTTTAAATGTTGAAAATCTCCATATTTGATCACTTTTATTGCTTTCTTAGCTTAGTTTAATTTACTTGCATCACATTTCGATCCCTTAAATAAAATCAGAACGATCTATAAAATATCTAAAAGATTATCAATTCGATTACCTGAGATTATACTTGGCCAAGGCCATTTTAACTATACTATTATTTGATACGTGCACTTGTTTTAAACCAAATTTTTGGTCATCACACGCCCCTTAGCTGATAGGTTATATAATTATCCTAAAGTGACTTTGGAATCCTAACGAAACAAGCTAGGCCAAGCACCTCTATAAATACATCATTATGCCTTGATATGATGGAACTGGAGTCTTACTCTCAAACTTTCTAACTTCCACTTTCTTTCCCTCTACGACTTAAGCATTGGAGTGTGTGTGGCAAGCCCACACTTTTATAGATCACGTTCTTCTCCCCTTCAAACAAATTCACTACTGGTGTCACGTGAAGGTCAAGTGTGTTTTCCCTATCCAAAATTTGGCATCTACAGTTGGTGTTGTATGTGGAAAAGAAGCAACATTCTTAGTGAGATCTACCACCAAACTTTTCAAGAATGGGCCAGAGATTTACTAACATGAACCTGAATAGAGATGACTCAGATCAAGAGTGCTACCTACAAAGAACTCCAGAAAAGCAATCTCTTCGGCCTCAGCCAAAAGAGGGTCATCCCGAGGAAGAAAGAAAGTGAGCAAGATGGATCAAACCTTACTCGCTTACTAGAAATCGTGGACCAATAGACCCCTTTAAACAAAGAACGGGTTGAAAAGGAAAATCAAGACATCCTAGTTCATGATCTTGCCAAATGAATGACATGGGTGAGTTGGATCCCTATGATCTGAGGCCAAGGAGAAAACTAATCCTAGGTGGGAACAGATGTAAGGGGATTGAGGATGAGGGATATATGAATCCCTAAGTCCTCTATTAAAAAGCCAAGATGTTAAAAGAGAAAACGAATGCAGGGTGGCAACTCAAAATGATTCAAACTACTACTAGTCAAAATGGGGATTTGAAATCCATCACTGAAATAGTCTCAAGGAGCCTTGATCGAGGTCGAGGCCATCCACGAAACTTGTACGTTAATCAGTGCATAGATATTCAAGAGAGAATTTTACGAAGTTGGATCAAGATAAAGAGAAGCAAAAAGAAGGTTGAGGCCGAGGCTAGTAGTGCACCTTGGAAAGCATACTTTTTTAAGATCCATGATGAAATAGAAAACATTCAAGAGAACATATGGAAGGGCCCAGAAACAAAGATATCAATCTTGATGCCCTAGTTGAACAGATAGACCTAACTTTCACTAATGAAATCATGGAAGAAGAGGTACCACCCAAGTTCAAGATTCCAGCAATAAAGCAAATTATAATAGAAAGAAAGACCCCAAAGAACATCTTGATCTAATTGATCTTTGGATCAAATTACACGAGATTCAGATGTAGAGCCTTCTTTTTTACCTTGCTAAGGAATGGTACAGAAAGTTGAAGAGGTGGTCAATTAGTTTGTTCAAAGGATTGGCTCGAGCGTTCGTGACTTAGTTCTTAGGAGGTAAGGATCAACGTAAACTGACTACATATTTCCTAACAATCAAACGGGATCTAAGGAAACTTGGCGATAGTACATAGCACGATTCAACAATGAAGCCTTGCGAGTAGAAGGCTACATAGATGAGGTTGCTTCAATGGCACTGGTGAATGAGCTTAAGGACAAGAAGTTTCTAAGATCCCTAGGTAAGAGAAAAGCAACATCTTATATAAAGCTTATCACTTAAGCTAAAAAAAATATAAACATAGAGAAGCTTCTTCATTTAAAGGGTGTTGTAAAAGATAACAAGAGTAGATCGCCTCAGCCTCGTGACAGAGAAGGTCAGGTCGACAGAACTCGCCATAGCTTCAAGAAGCAAAGAGTGGAAGGGCAGGAACTTCATCGACTAGTTAACAAGTTTTAAAGGTATACCCCAATGACGCTTTAACCTAAGGAGATTCTTATGGAGGTAGGACATATGACTTTGTTAAAAGAACTTGAGAAGATGAGAACTAGAAGGGACAAACGGAAGTATAATTTTTTTCGTGATGACCATGGGCATCTTACTCGAGAATGCATTCAATTGAAGGATGAAATCGAAGCTCTAATTCACAATGGATTCTTGAAAGAGTACATTAGTGAAGATGTAGATAGGAGGCCGAGGTTGACTAGAGAAAGTAGACCTCGGGAAGATAGAAACTCTTCACCCTTTGAGATCAAAAGCATCATAGTTGATCCTACATAAATGGTTGGATCGAAGGGTACAATCGACATAAAATAAGAATAGAAGCAACAATATTGAGAAAATAATAAGGTTTGGGCCAAAATAGCACCTTAAACTCAAAATGGGCCTATGGTAGAGGGTTAGTTCGTGTCAAAGCCCAAATTTATATGCTCGATCTCAGCCTCGGCCAAGGCTGAGACCAACCTTAGCAAATTCATTGTTGGTGTCACATGAAAGTCAGGTGGTGCTTCTTCTATCCAAAATTTGACACAATATTTGTATTATACAACAATTTTTTCTCTGTTTTCATACTATTTATTTGATTTTTATGATTCGTAAATTAGAAACTCTATCAATCAATATGGAACTCCCTGTCTAATATAAAATATCTTTTGCCTCAGAATTAGTGGAGATGAATTTTTTTTTTTTTTTTTTTTTTTTTTTTTT
>QLSR01000371.1:653808-690498 GCA_031780015.1 Citrullus colocynthis
ATTTTTTTTTTTTTTTTTTTTGTCTTTTTTAGCAAGAAGATGAATATTTTATCCAAATAGGATAGTTGCATTTTTTATTCGATAAGATTGATATTTAGCATTTAAAAGAAATCATATTTCTAAAGTAACAAATTCTCTATCTATAATTCAATTTCAACCACATAATCATGTATGAACTTGATTGAAGTTTGACAACTTAGCCATGAAATCGCAACTTTTAAAATATCAATAATGGGATAAAGAACTAATTAGGTTTACATTTGAAGGAATCAGTGACAGAACTTTTACTCTATTTATTATTACTTTTTTTTTTTTTTTTTTTTGGTTGAAAACAAAGTGTGATTAAGAAATGGTAGAAAACTATTCTTAATTACAACTAGAACATGTGTATAAGTTATTTTCAAAACATTTCTGTCAATATGTATTTGGATAAGAAAATATTGATCAATAAGACCGATCATTTATCAAAAAAAAGAAAATAAAAACAAAATAAAAACAAAACTTGCAAGTAGAACTATAGGCCAGTAAATTTTTATGGACATACAACATTTCGATCGATATTTCCACATTTTTGTGGTTTTGACATCAACATTAGAGGTGAATCAGTATTTTATTATTTCGTATTTATGAAACATAAAAAAAATAAGCAACAAAAGTCACTTGTATGAATATCGTATATATATATACTTTAACTTGTTTAAAAAAGTGTAAAAAATTTATTTATTACTTTAAATATTTTTTTGTTTTTATAACCTTCTAGAAATATCTATTTAATAAATACTTTATTCATGCCTTATCGACAATTCAATTGACATTGATATTTTAAACATTAAATAAAACATTGCTATCAATTGGTACTTAGATGATAAAACCCTTGTTTTCCAATAGATATATATACCAAAATATTCTAAAAAATTTGAAGTGAAAGAATGATATGTGTAATTAGAAGACTGAATATCCATTTTGATTAATAAAAAATGACAAAAATATTTCATAAGTTCATACTCAATTAGCATAAACTTTGAATTTATTGATGTCATCATCAATTCAAAATTAGTATTTAGAAGACTAAATGACACATTATATTTAAAAAAATTATTATTAATAAAAAAAATATCAAACTATTTATAAATATAACAACATTTTACTTTCTATCTATGATAGACCGCGATAGGCCTAGATAGACATCTATCACTTACCAAATAGACATCTATCACATCCCTTATATTTAACTTCATAAGAAGTAAAATAGAATAACATAAACATTTCATATATTCTTATATTTAACTTCATAAGAAGGAAAATAGAATAACATAAACATTTCATATATTCTTAAAGTAGGCTAAATCATGATTATAGTTATGTATGTACTTACCATGAAATCAGATGTTATTTATTTATTTCTTGGTTTGTTTGTTTGCTTTGATGAAAACTAAACATTGGGCTGCCAGCTGTATATACAAGCAGGGATATTTGTATTTTATGAAAAAGAAAAAGGAAAAAAAGGTAGGGCTCTTTGTTGACCTAGCATGGTCAAGAGTATACTATGATATGTTTGATTTAAATTTTATTTTGGTGGATGAGCTTATATAATATTTTACTTTGTTCTATTAAAATCTTTAAAACTTCCATTTCCATTCTTAAGTTATGTTTTTCATCAACTTGCATAAAGAATTTTGCTTTGGTCTTTTCATTTAATTTTTCAAAAATCATTTTTTAAATTTCTATATTCATTTCAACACCTATCTACAGCATATTATAGGTGACTTTGGATGTTTGTACACTGCATAAATGTACAAACTAAATAATATAAGTTTTAAATTTAAATTTAATTAAATGACTTTAAAATAAAAAAGAAAATAAATACTCTAAGAAAACTACGAGGACTATTTTTCATGTTGTATATTTTATTTTAGTCTTTAAAATTTTATTTAAAAATTTTTTTTTAGTTTTTGTATTTTATAGGACAAATATCAATTTATACTCGTCAATTTTAAAGGTCGAAGTGTGTCAATTTAAACCCCAACTAATAATTGTATCAATTATACCTCTCAACTTTTATAAGTATATCAATTTAAACTTGAAAGAGTTAACAATGTAAAAGCGGCAGCAATTAGGATCTAAAACACTTTAATTACATTAATTTTGAAGATTAAACATGCTAGTTCAAAATTGGAAAAACAGAGAAAAAGTACTTACTTGTTGTAGTTCAAAATTAATTCGAAATTCTTCAAGCTTTTGATCACAAACACTTCGTGGACCACCACAAGTGTCTTACTTATTATTCTCAGGCCTTAGAATGGAATTTGGGATCCAAATTAAGTTGAATTTTGAGCAATTTTGTGAAGAACACACAGTTTTGGAGACTTTGGAGTAGTGAGAATTTTTAGCAAAATTCACTCAAATTTCCAACCTTTTTTTCCAGATTTCCTTCTTCTATTTAAAGAAGAAACCATGTAGATCAACTTTATATGTTGATTGATAACAAACGTGGTGAATAGAGTGGTGAAATTGAAAGTGGAAGAAGAGGTTGAAGATGAGGTCTACACCTCCTACTTCAACATACAAAGTGGGAAATTCCAATTTCTCAAATTGGATTAAATTTCCAAAATAAATTTTAAATAACATTAATTTAATATAAAATTAATTTAGATAATAATTAATTAAATAATTAATTAATATTATATTAAATTAATAATTTTTTCACTTTTCTTGGAAATTTTAAATTCGATGAATCCTTATTCGACGTAATAATATTTAAATTATATTTAAATAATACCAACTCTCCAATTTCGTCTAATTCGTAACTAAACGAACAAACCGTAAAATTTGCTCTTTAACCGAATTCGAACATTTCAAATTTTTTCAACATATTGTTCTAAGGTTTCGTCCACGAGCTAACAAGAGAATCTAATGGATCTACAGATCATGAGCTCCAATGATCCGAAATTAACCAGTTGAACTCTTTAACCTGGTTAATTAACCACCACATGAACCTTCGTTAACTACTAGGACGATACTCCACTAAAGCCCAGTAGTTGCACTCTCCTCACTGTAGATATATTTTTGCCCACTTGATATAACCATAATAAGTAAGTTGATCGTTCACAAGTTGTTTGTAATTATATCTGGGTCAAAATTACCGTTTTACCATATAATTACATCTCGTTCCTTAAATCCCACTTATCCTCTAATGAACAATTGATTTGTGGTCCAGCCATCAAACAGAGTTCCTCTCGGGCCAACGAGAGGGTGTGGCCCCTTGTTCAAGACACGGAGTCAACACTTAAGGGAACAACTTCTCTACTAACCTAGAATTAGGTAGGAGTAAATTCCATCTTGTATGACTATGTCCCTAACTATCTGTCTAGTCTTATCTCTAAAATGGGGGGGCTTATTGAGTCGAAAAACTCAAGTCACTCTCACCCATGCAGATTAAAGGATAATCTCAAGCAGATAGGAGTTCATAGTTAGCTCAAGATTGAGATCGAGTTACCTAGGTCATCATATTGAAATAACTAGTCTTAACAGTAAATGGTGTTATAAAGTAAAAGTGATTATCTCATGGTCTGATCTTATGCAAACTCATTGCATATGATACCTCCACTCTCATATCTCAATATAAACGATATAGAATAACATCATGTGTATCAAATACAAAATAGGCCGCATTCATAGTGTCCACAAGATAAGGTACCTAGTCATTTATCCTTAATTACACTTTAAACCATTTTGGCTACTACCTAAACTTGATCCACTTTTATGTCAACACGTATTCAACTTATAGCCAAAGGTTCTTAGTGTATTGGATTTAATAAATGCAATTCACATATTCAATAACAACTTTATTAAATAAATCTCAATAACAACTTTATTAAGGATAAGTTCCAAAATTTACAAACTACGAGTGTTAGGACATAAAATCCACAAAGCCTTGAACTTTTATAAGTGTATCAATTTAAACCCTCCGTTATGTTTTATTTTGATACACTTATGAAAGTTCAAGGTTTAAATTGTGAAAGTTTAAGGTTTAAATTGATACAATTATTAGTTTGGGGTTTAAATGAATACAACCCAAAAGTTTAGGGTTTAAATTAATACAATTATGAGTTTGGGGTTTAAATTAATGCAACCCCAAAGTTTAGGGTATAAATTGTTATCTGTCTTATTTTATATTGAAAAAATATTGGATGTAGTTCGAGTTGTATTCATCTATTATGCAGCTCAACAGTACTCATTCAACATTTGACATGTGGTAATTTTTAAACAAAAATTGTTTTACTTTTTAATTCTTTTCCTATTATGTCTGAAATGGGGCTGCATGGGACTAGGTACTAGGTGTAGCTTGCCCTTCTATATTTTAACTAATAATTCTATAGAAATTTAAATGTATTTCAAGGTAAGACACTTGATTTGATATATATGTATATAAAAGAAAAAAAATAAGAAAACAAAAAGAAGAAACTTAATATCTTGTTGAACTAGAACCACTATAAATGAATGAACGAGAGTGCATCCAGTGAGGTGGCTCTTTCATCTAGACAACATAAGAACATTGAGTAAGCGTTCACACAAAATAAATTTGGGTGACATTTTAAGTGTTAAGGCTTTGTAGTCCCTTAAAATCGGTTGTTTATGGAATTAAGTTGTTTATGGATATTGGAATTGGGATTAACCCATATGCTTGTTTCGTTATAGTTAAGTTAAAGAAAATTACCTTGCTAGTATTTTTGTTAATTTCAACTTGAGGTAATTAGTGGTTCCCTCCCAAGGAATTTAGGGCTAAGATTATGCTTGGTATAACAATGTATGCTGACTTAGTGTTGATGTGATATCTTATTGTGAAACTTGTATGTATGTTTAATAACTGATTTATGTCATGTACAATCACGGTCTGTTTGACGAGAATGTGCATGACACGAGCTTTATGTGGGCTATGAGTTATGTACAATGTATCCCTGTGAGGCCGGTGTTATATGTCATGAAATATTAACTGCTATGAGTTATATGTACATGGTATCTGTTTGACATGTCTGTGTGACGTAGGTGTCATATTTCATGAATATTGACTGCTAAGTGTTATGTTCTGTTTGTCTATGTGATGCAATTGTCAGCTGTTTGGCGTGTTGAGTTGAGTTCATATGTCTATGGAGTTCATATGTCTGGGTTTTAGTGTTTGGAGTGCTGAGTTCATATGTCCGGGGTATGTGGTGCAGTTTTTTTTTCTTATATGAAAAATCTCTTTTTATGATGATTATTTTTTTTTTGGAAACTTTTTTATTCAATAATTATATATATATATATATATATATATATATATATATATATATATTAATAAACTATAGACTACACTTTATTTTATTACTTTTTATGAATTTGAGTTTTGGAAAATAGAGTTTAGAGTTTACTTTTGGATCATGCATTTCAATTTTTTTAAAAAAAAAATTTAAGCAATCATTTTACAAATTTGTGCATGTGACATTTGTAGTTAAGTTATTTTTATTTGAACACTTTTGATACAAACTTCTTAAAATAAAAACACTCATGTGTTTCATAAGTTTTCTAAAAAAAATGTTTTTACATACAAGTTTGTTTAATTTATTAACTGGTAAAAGTGATTTTATTAATGTTAATTTACGATAAAAAACGACTATAAAATACTATGAACTAATAAAAAAAATCGAAAATTCAACGTTTTGATGGAACTTACGTACTTTTGTATCAACAAAGGTGTTTTTATTGATAATTTTGTGATCAACTTAAATATAAACATTTATTGAGGTTTTATATGTATTTTTAAATCAATAGTTATTTTTAAGTTTTAAATTAAGGTTTTATTGACGATAAGTTTTCAATTAAGGTTTTATTGACAATGTTATGTCATGAGCGTCAACAAAACAAAAACTTGTGCGTCAACAAAACTCAAATTTGTAATAATTATAATCTAAAATAATGGGCATCAAAGTTAGTGGAGTGGCTGTCATCAGAGGTTGCTGGAGTTTGGTGTCAATAGTGGTGGTTGGATGTTGCTAGAGTTGGCCGCAAGTGGTGGTTGTCGGAGTTAGCTATTAGAGTTGGCCGTCGAAGGTTGTCGCCAAAGTTGGGCAGAGGTGGTCGTCGAAGTTTGTCATTGGAAGTGGTCACCGAAGATGCGTCCGGGGGGGGGGGGGGGGGGNGTGTCGAAAATGGTCGCCGAAGTTGGGTATCGAAAGTGGTCGCCGAAGTTGGGTGTCGAAGGTGGTGGCTTGTGACGAGGGCTAAGTGAACTATTGGTGACATGGTATAAAATGTCGGTAACATACAAAGTTGACCTCTCAAACAACAAGTTGAGTTTATATCTCAACTCATCTCATCTCATCTCATATCATTACTCCAAATACCTCTTTAGACTTATGTTCTATTTCTTGTATGTGTGTCATATGTATTTTGACGTCTGTGCAACAAGTTTGTGTGACAAAAATGTGCATGGTGGACCTCACCACTTATTAAATATTTGTTTATTACTCACCATTCCAATTTTGTTTTCTTTCGAGGTAAGGGGAAAGACATTAGAAGTTGTTATGCTGGCCATGGGAACAGTTTAATCATGAGCTTTTGCATCATTGATTATTTTGTCATTTTCATTTAACTATTTAGGAGTATAAGGACTAGCCTTGAGTTGAGTAAAATGTTTCTATTTTCAACTATGTTTGGTTTAAATTATTGTTTTAAAGGGATCGATAACAAGTTATTCATTCATTTATTTAATAAGATGATTTATGTGCTTTATTTATCAATCATTTTTAACTTTTATGTTTTTCCAAACCTTGCATTGATAAGTAACACACAAGGTTTGTTCTAGGTAAGCAACATTGTTACATAGAAAGTCTCATATAAAATTGATGAACACGACCAAGACATAATCTAACAATGTGGTCCTCTGTAAAGTGTAATTGGTCTTTAATCCTCAGTGTAAGTATACAATATCAACAAATAATATAGAAAATACTTCAGACATCGAACCTAAAAAAACAGATGTAACAAAGCTGATGAGGACTTTCCTCAAGAATGAGCGATGCTAGTTTTTGTGAAAAACAGGTATAAAAATGATAATGATAAAATATTTTTTGAGTCCCACACTTTGGTGTTAGGAAAGGCGAGCCCTGCCGACGCCATTGCCTTTTTCTCTTTTTAAAAAAATAGTTTTTATTTTTATTCTTTTTCTATTTCAATCATACCTCGTATAATAATATTAAATTTCACATTTATAATTGTGTATAAAGCAAAATATTTAAAAAGGAAAAAAAAAAAAAAAAAACCAAATTTCATTAAATATTCACACACGTACATCCATGCACACACACAAAGTTCTAAGGTTTTGCCTTATATGGACTTGTGTTTAAACTCTTTTCTGTTTTTATAAAAATCAAGTTTATTTAAAGATAGTTGTTTTAAATTGTAAAATTACTGGAAATATTTTTAAATATAGCAAAATGTCACTTTATATAGGTGATATTTATCCATATTTATCACCGTCTATCACTAATAGATAATGAAATTTAATGGGAAAAACCTCTCACTTGTACCACAGGAATAAGCAGAAAAATAACAGAGAAATTAAAAGAAAGTAATAAAACTGGAAACACAAGAATTTACGTGGAAAAATCCAAATTCGGAGAAAAACCACGGCCCACCAGAAAGAAATCCACTATATGAAAAATTGTTACAATCACACCAAATAACTCTCTTTCCCGATCCCAATTACAATAACACTCTCTCAAAACTTTTGACTACTCACACCTTTTTCCCATTCGAAAACTAGAGAATACAAAAGAAATTTAATTAGAGTTAGCAGACTAAGCTTAAAGTGTTTTTAATTGGGATGACTGAACTACAAAGGCATAGGCTCTTTTTTATAGTGCTTAGAGAGCCCATGACTTTCCTAAACTTTACTTTTTCAATGTAAGATAAGTCTATGACTTTCCTAAATCATTTTAATGTAGGACAAGTTTATAACTTTCCTAAATCTCTTTGATGTGAGACAACTGCACTTTTAATATTTTACCAAAAATCCAACAATATTTTACTATATTTGTAAATAAATTGACTTATTTTGCAATATTTGAAACAACCATTTAACCCTTTTAGTATTAAACTCGACTTTTGTACTTTAATCTAGATGATCAATCTAGACTAATAATTGAAATAAGCTAAATAAAAGCAAACCATGCTATGGAAATGAGCAAAATAACTTTATGTATTTACATACATAAATCCCACATAAAAATTTAGCCCATAACGAAATAAAAGAAAGCAGTAGTTGAAAAGGATGCATATTAAAAGAAAGATTTGAAAAAATGAAAATATCAGTAATGGACTTGTGTTAACTAATGGAAAAAATGCACACAACTTAAAATCAAATGAAACATGTAACTAAAAAATTGTAAGATAGATGAAGAGAAAAATACAAAACAAGAGACTAAAATAAATGTTGGATAATTTAAGTCCATAAATGGTAGAATTTTAAGAATTATAAGAAGAACGACGAAGTCAACCCAAGAGATCGCTAGCACTTCCTTCAGTCAACTCAACTGTTGAAGTGTTGATGCCTTGACCCTTTTGATAAGGTTGGACTGAAAAAATAGTAGCAAGAATTCGAGGAGATAAAAAAATAAAACTAAAACAAAATGCTAAAGGTGACAAGGAATATTTCTTTTGAGAATGGTGTGTATTGAGTCCTTTACATCCAAAGATTATCTTCAAGATCTTTGCAGGATAAATCTCATAAAATCAGCTTATAAATCATTGGATAATTCCTTCCAGAGCTACTGTGATTCTAATATTATTTCTTTTTCTAGAGATCCGCCCAGTTGTCAGGTGATGTAATTGCATTAGGAAATTGCAATTCTGAAATTTGCACCAATTTCCTTCGATAAACACAAAATTATAAGGAAATATTTCAAAAATCAAGAATCAAGGATTTTGAATGAACTCATTCAAAATATTTTTATTTTCTTACCATTCCTTACTACTTAGGTTAAAAATACATTAAAACTAGTTAGTAATTGAAGTTTTCAGAGCTAAATAAGTCCCATAAAAAAGACTTATAAAAAATATTAAAAATTCAAAGATGTTGATGCAAATTTAGATGATAGCATGCAAATAATGTATTATCTTTAAGCTTTAAGGTTTAGTTTATACTAATTTTGAAGGATATTTTGATGGTTTAATGTTCATATTTGGTTATTTTAAAAATTGGAGCATTTGGAGTAAAATCAGAGATTTTTGGTAAAATAATGAGCGAATTACGCCATTGGGACTAGAATTGAAGAGTAAGTGAAAGCAATTTTAAAGTAAAACAAAAAAGAAGAAAAACAGACAAAGTTGGGTTATTGAAGCAACTCCAAGTCATACATCCCTACCCTAGACCGCAACGTCCAGAAACTACGTGTTTTGATGGCATTTTGATCATTTTGAGCTATAAATTCCTCTCTTTTTCATCCCATTCTAGGACATCTTTTAGAGGGGAAAATGCAATTTGGTATCTACTCAATTTTAGAGAGCATTCTTGAAAATAAGGAATTTAAGGTTCGAGATCATGAGCGTAGTAGATCTCATTCATGTGTCAATCGTAATGAGCCGCAATCGTAAAGAAAAATAGGTTTTTTTTAGCCCATTTACCTAAGTAGTTAATTTTCAATTGTAATTTGATTGCCACTGAACCCATTTATATTAACATTTGTAATTGGAATGGATGTTGGTGTGATTACTATAATAAACATATTACCAAGCATCTGATTATATTTGGAATGGATGTTGTTATTCTTTATTTGTTTGGTATTTTGTTTAGTATTTGGGTTTCTGATTATATGTTCAATTGTTCCTTTCCTTTCCTTCATTGTTATCTTGCTTTGTGGGTCAATTATTGTGCGGTATTGTTACATTGCTTAGATTTGATCTCATATACGCTATCGATATTCAAACAATATAGGTAGCAATATCAATACCGATATCAATAATCGAAATCAATATTAATACCGATCGACATCGATTGTTATCGGCACTTCATGATTAAAAATAACATAAAGTGTCTTGATATATATCCCTGGTATTTAGATCAAATATCGGTATCGATACAAAAATATAACCGTTTATATATAGATACCGATACCAATTTTAGATGCAACAAAAACCATATGGATGGTAATTGAATTGGATGGAAGACGTATATGAAGACAAAATCTAGAAAATGCTCAAAGGTTCACACAAAAAGAGGAATGAGTCCCGCGTAATTATTAAAGGTAATTAGATTGATCACCGTTTCATCTACAATTAGATTATGGATTGGGATACAATTTTTGTTGTAGGGCTCAATGTTCATTATGATTACAAAATGTTGGTAAACTTTTCATATTACCTTAATTGATTATCTTTACAAGTAAGTAGATGTGGCGTCATTGTTTTAGGCTTTGACTGATTTGGTTGGAATTTGTAATGTAGATTGGCAGACTATTTTTATGTTGCCGCTTAAGATTAATGTGTTTTGTGATTATTTGTTTAATTCTTTAGGCCTGAGTTAAATCTGTTTGATCTAAATTATAGCTTAAAAATGTAAAATTTAGATATATAAACTTGGATGCATGGTTTTTATAATAACTTGTACAACAGTGAAGTTATTTCTAATAGAGGTCAGTTAATACCCTTAGTTGTTTAATAGAAAATAGATAACGATGTTGATTCTATGAATAACCTAAGTAGAAGACTTAATTGAGATAAGGAGAGAGTAGTTAATAAAATTAGTGTCTTCCAGGCTTTATTAATCACTTTTACTTTTGCGATTTGGAGTGCTTCGGTTCCTCCGATTGTTCTAAGTAAATAGTTAGATTAGTTTATATAAAGTGTTAGTACTGAGTCAAACAAGAAATTTAATTTTAAAAATGACACTCAATTCGCTATATTAAAACTTGTCATTATCGTAAATTTGTAGGTTTTGAATGGTGTAAAATTCATGTAGTATCGGATCGATGGTAAATTTGTTTTCTAGTGTAGAAACTAAATGAATATTCATTGTAGATAAAAGACTAGGGTTTTTCTATGCATACCTAGCATGTATGTATTGTATTCTCTCATTATTTATTGAGAGGTTTTGTGGAATTGTTGAGGGTGAGACTTGATGGCATCTTGCCGAAAAGCTAAATAGATTTTTGGGATGTTTTTGATAAAAAAAAAAATGGTAAAGAAGCTTAGAATCGAGCATAAACTCTCACACTACAAAGATTTTGTTTTACCTAACAAAATTTTTCTCAACGGTTTATGAAGCGTCAGAAAAAGTAGTTATCCCGACATCATTTTTTATTTTTGTCAGAAAAAATATGCCTATTCTGACGAAATTTAATTGACAATGGTGAAAAACTTTCTATAGAGACTTTTCGGGCTTTTTTTTTATATACTTTTTTCGAAGATTTTAACCTTTTTCACAAATTTCTTGTAGTAATGGCTATAGATTTGTTAACCCTCTTTAATATTTTATGATAATGGAAGGTTTTATCAATTTTACTACATAAAGAAAGTAGGTATTACTGCGATTGTTGTTTGATTCATCCAATGGAAAAAGCGACACCGTTTTGTTTATAGGCCAACAACATGTGTGACAATTGGTCGAGTAGTCAACTTCTGTTTGAAATGAAAATGATGTCATTTCATGTATAATAGCTATCATCTCTTTGCTTTTTAAAAAAATAATAATAAATAAAAAAATACCTATCATCTCTTCTCCCAAACATATTTCAACTTTTTTTAGAAAACAAATCCACATCTATTCTACATTTTGACAACACCCCACTACTTAAATATCTCTTTAAAGATGACAAAATATAAGTAGCAACTGAAAATAAATCATAAAACACATTCCAATTAGTGTTGGTCATGATTATACCTAAGTATTGGTTACTATGATTATTTTAGTCAGTAAGATAAGTTTTCTTTCTATCTTTTTTATTCTGGATGATTTTTGTATGAAAAAATAGAAAGGTTCATTCACCGTCAATATTGGATCCATAAAAATTTGAAAATATCAATGACTAAGTTAACATGTCTACGAAAATTGAGTATTTTAAAGGTTACATCCAATAATTTTATAAAGTTTGGTTTTGAAGTTTCCAAATTGTGTAATAAATTCCTATAATTTAAAGGTTAATAATTGATTCCTAAGGTTATAAAGTTATATCTATCTAGTTTTTGCACCTTATAAAATTTCCAATAGAGATAGAATTAAACATGGAAAGCTCATGAACGATATTATGATTTTTTCTTTACCGTACAAAATGTACTGAATTTATAATTCAGTCAATAATAAAATGATACATGCAAATGGATAGAATCAAGAATCAAAACATGCTTAAGAAGTTAAGAAGGTAACATTAGGAACAAAATAAGATAGGTAACATTAGGAACAAAATAAGATAGGAGGTGTTTGGGACAATTAATAGAGTTGTGAAGTCTAAGAAATTGTAAAGTTTTAGTTGGGAAGCCATGAGACATAGTGTATGGATTTTTCTTTTTTAGTAAAACGACTGGGATTGAAATTGAACCTTCGACCTCTAAAGGGGATGGTCATGTCAATTAACATTGAACTAAACTTACTTTGGCTAGTATAAGGAGTTAATAAATTATAAAATTGATGTTTTTTTAGTTATGGGTCCCTCCTTTATCATTACTAGGGTATACCATATCCTTTGAAATAAATCTTTTATAACATTCAACTTAGTTTAAGAGCATGGATAAATCATTGGTCATTCTTCCCAAACGTTTACGGAAGTAACCATATAAAAGCATGCTCAAAACAACATTCAACCAGGTTTTAGAAATCATGCTTCAAACAGCTAAACATCAAGCTTCTTTTAGAAGTAAAAATAATTATATTTCTAATAAAATAATCTTTGGAAACATTTTGTCTCTCACAACTATTAGCTGGGTCCCAATGGGTTATATGCCCTCCAAATCTCTATTTGACTGGAAAGATGAATCATTTACATTGGTTAGACTTTTCCTTAACCTTTCTTAATTCTTAACAAAGGTATTTTATTTCCTTAAGTCAAGCATACACTTGAATTAACTCACCAACACCAACTAGAATAACCAATGCCTTAAGATTGCTTGATATACGGTTAGACGTGCAACAAGACTGGACGTAGGCTGGCACATGCACACAACACTAAGGCACAAGGCACTCTCACGGACGACAACACATCACCCACACAGACTTGAGCGGCAACTAACGCACACACGCACAGCAACATGGGCATGTGCAATGGGCGTCGAACACGCACAAGGTCTTCTAGTGTCGAACGTGCATGTGGCTTTTGAGCGTCGTGGGGCTATGTGTTAAGGCTAAATGGCATCCAGCGACAAAACACTTAGGCTAGGCATAACACACCTCTACCCGCCCATTGTGCGTACAACTTGGGCACCCTTGCTCGCCCACCTAAGCATGCAACTCAACCAACTAACCCCTAAACGTGCATTTAATTGCTCAAAGCCATCGACAGCCCTCCGCCTACCTTCTTTGACCTTATGCAAACCTACCAACAAATTTACATTTTCAGCAACCAAATCCAATCCTTTATGCTACTTTTAAACTCAATTTCTTTTACAAATCACTAAATCAATCTCTTAACTAACTTACCACCAAATTTGGCCTTCTCTAAATCGTTCCTCAGCCTGAAATTCAACGAAATTCAAACCTTGCTCGGCTATGCTCGGAAATTAGAATCATCTGGAATTTCTTCCAATTTCCATCATCTTTTTGGTTGAATTTCCTTCCAATAGCCTTCATACACCTACTACAATGTTTCGAAGAAATTCTTCTTTTGCACAAGCAATTTGGGCAAACCAAGTCCAGCTTTACTTCCCTCTATTTATACCCCTCGACAAAACCTTCATGCATTACCATAAGATGACAACTCCTCCCACTTCCTTGCCAAAACTTTTCCTTAATTGCCACCTAATCACAATTGAATGTACTAAGAAATTATGTAATTCCAATCTTTTAAAGAAGTTGAACGCCTACCCTTGACCAACACTTCCCTAACACCAAAACCAATTCACTTGGAGGTTCCCCCTTAAGTGAGCTCAACGCCCACATTAACCCATTCAACTCAACACCCACTTGCACTTAGACATAAGCCCTCACAAGCGCTTGCCGCCTAATTAGCCTTTACCAACCTCCACTCTTAGCTTGTTCCTAAACACCATAAAATTCAACTAAGTCCACATGCTAGTATTTAATTTACTTAAATTTAAACAACAATAATAATAAGTTAGGGCTTCTATGACGCCTGACTTTCCTTCTTTTTCAGTCAACTTCGCCATTGATCACTCTCTTCCAACTTTTGATCATTAAGCATGGAGAGGAAGGGCAGCTCAAGCTCTTCTCAACGCCACACCAGTTGTTTAGATGATCGCTCATACAGAAGGAGAAGAAGCGAGTGTTACCCATGCTCGACACACATGCAACCTAAAGCTTCGTGACATTCTACTAGAGTCAATTCGCCGTCATCCCCCTTTGAGGACCGACCAGAGCATTCTAAGAGGGTTTCACGAAGCCCTAGCTGCGAGAGAGTGTGTGGCTGTCACTTGACGTCGTCAGATCAGGCCTTTCGACTCAACCAAGCTCTGTCGTTGTCGCCATTTACATCCTCAGAAGTTTAGAGGGTGTCAACAGCCCCATCTTCACACCAACCAAGTCGGTCATCAGTCATCATAAGAAGACCACTGATGAGTCTTCTTTTAAAGCTACCATAATGGCTTCTGTGGAGCCCAAGAAACGATCAAAGAGATGGTGGGACGAGGTCAGAAGATTAGAAGTCGAGAGGTGGAAGACTTTAGAGGTCCAAGTTGAGGAAGTAGTTGAATGTCCAGCCTACCCCACTTTGTAACTGTTACAAATGTTGTAAGTGTTACAAATGGTTTGATCCAAATCGTTCGTGTAATGACATGTAAGTGGGGGTATCCTATACAGTGAGTATGTATAAGATTGGACCACAAAATTAAATCTCTCTTTATAACTCCATTAACTGAAGAGTTTTATATTTCAAATGAGAACCATGTAACTTGATCTCAATCCTGAGTGAATTACGAACTCCTGTTCAAAAGGATCGTTCTTTGATTTGTATGGGTGAGAGTGGTCTTAGGTACCAACTTAATATGCCTATCATTTTGGGAATGATTCCGAGTGAGGAGCTGGGAACATAAATTCACAAGATGAATTCACTCCTTCCCTACTCTAGGGAAAGTAGATAGATTGTTCCCTTAAGTGCTAATTTCGAGACTTGAACAATGAGGCCTCACCCTCTCACTGATCTGAGATGAACTTTGTTTATGGTTGGACCATAAACAATATTGCTCATTAGAGGGTCAGTGGTACTTAAGGTGCGAGAGGTAATTGTAGGGGTAAAACGGTAATTTGACACAGCTGTAATTACGAACACCTTGTGAAGGATTAACTTACATTGTATGGTTATTCAATGGACACACAAATATAACGTAGTTCATAAAAGTGCAGCTACGGGTCTTTAATGGTATGCCCCATGGTTAATGAATGTTGATTAATATAATTAATGAGTTTAATTTATTAATCTCGAATCATTGGAGCTTATGACTGTTGGTCCATTAAGTCCCTCTAGTAACTCACAACGAGTTAAAACAAGGAAACAAAGTGATAGAAGGATTTGAATGTTCAAATTGCTAAAAGGGAATTAATTGTATATGATACAATTATCATTATGTATGAGATACATCATAAATTTTGTAATGTGAGAAAATAAACTCTATTATATGAGAACATCAATATTTGAATGAGATTTAAATATTAAGTTAGTATGAATTGGATTCATAATAAAACTATAGGTTATAAGAGTGAATGAGAGTAAATGTGTGTCGTGACACATTGAATCAAATATATGATATTTGATTTTTTTTAATTAATTAAATGAGATTTCAGTAATATTCAATTATTATATATAAATTAATTAAATTTGAATTATTTATATTAATTATATTATTATTATTTAATTAATTAAATAACATAAATAACTCCCCTGCAATGCAAGGGAGTGGTGAGCGGGTAGGGACTTCTCTCACTTTAAATTGAGATGAGATCTCAATCTTGTCAGAGGTATGTGAAATCTCTACAAGAATTCTCCCTCGCTCTTAACTCTTAAACTTTCTGTTCTTTCCATTTTCTTTTCCACAAAGGTTCCCACAAATCTCTTTGTCCCAAGAGTTTTATCAGAGAAGATTTCTTGGTGGTATTCTTGGAGAATCAAAGGTTAATATCTTGGGAATTTGATCTTCAAAAAGTATTTATGTTCCCTTATGAATTATTCAATGTGTTTCAGGCGCATATGTATATTTTCTTGTTTTGTGCAAACCCATAGAATTACATAGGAACAAAGCGATTAAAAGCTTCCGCCTAGAGGATTCAATTCCTTCACCAATCAACTTGGGAGTAATTATGAGGAGGGAGTTAGTGGAGTGTGGACTCCAAGCTCGAGGGAGGTTGTTCTTACCATCAGTGATAATCAACCTATGTGCTTGAGCTGGTGTAGTAGCAGCAGAAGAGGAGGCGAGGTACAAGATCAAGCCTATAATTGACCTATCCCTGATCAAAAGGCTCAAGGATAACCTAGCGCATAAGAAGAGTTACACCTCTGCAACAAAGAGGGTCTAGTCTCCATCCAGGCCACCCTGAATCATCACAGAGCCGCAGACTAAAGGTTGAAGATATCTTCCCACCAATGAAGAAGATCCTCTGACCCCTGAAGACCATTCGGCCCCTTAAGAGTTTCAACCTCCCACCCCTCAAGAGCAACACTAGCCCAATGTGCCAGGCCATGCGCCCGCATCCCCTACCCACCAGCATTCGATGTTATTGCCCAATCTGTACATGCCACGACAGTGGTTGGCTACATGGCTGACCAGCTGGAGCACTTCATGGTCCAATCCCAGGAATATTAGCATTATGCCAAATTTAGGGACGATGCATTCAATAGGTTCTTAAGCTCTAGGATGCCCGACCATTACCCCGTTGTCCCTCGCTTCCCAGATCATATCCTCCGCAATCCACTTGAGCTCGAGGATGTAGAAAAAGAGAATGCAGAAGATGATGATACTCTCACTCGGACTTAAAGGAGTTTTCTATTTCTTCACTCATTTTTTGTAGAAGGTTTTATTTTTTATTGTTGGTTTGGTTTCTGTTATTAGTTTTTAGTTATTTTTGTGTTGGAATTAAAAGAAAGAGCAATGAAAAACAATCTATTGATCATGTGTATATAGTTCTATGCTAGTCTTTGGGGTGCATAGTAGCTATTCATGATAATACTTAGAGCATATTTCAGTCTAGCATGCATTTGAATTCTCAAAATCCCAAAAGAATCAAAAAACCAAGAGTCTTAGCTTATCTTTATGAGCAAAACATCATTAGGTTGGTCTATTGCATGTTCACTCCACTTAGTTCACTAGAAGAGTCTAGCCTTGTGTTTGTTACCTAGCTATAGTCACAACCTTGTTTTTGCTCCTCTTTTTATTTCTTAAGTCAATGAGGACCTTATTTTTTATTTTTTATTTTTTTTTTTGCCTCCTTTAAGTTTGGGAGGGAAGGAGGGGGGTATACTTTGTAGTTTTATCTTGCCTCACAATCCCATGGGCGAAATTTTTGTCATATGTATTTGTATGTGTGTTAGGCCTTAGAAAAAAAATAAAAAAGAAAAAAGAAAATAAAGAAAATAAAGCCAGGATGACACTCCTCCTTTCGAAGTTCTTTCAAGTAGCTAGAAGTAAGGCTTGATACCCATGCCTTTTTTACGTGAAAAGACTAATAAAGGAAGTGAGTGTTCGCCTCGAATTTGGTCGTGGCTCACAGTCAGATCCTCGCAAGTAACTTGTAGAGGTAAGCTGGAATGAAGTTGAAGGTAGCACAAGAGGATCAATCCTAGGCAAAAGCACAAAAGAATAACAAAGGCTGAAAAATGGAGCCCTAAGGCCTAGCCATAACATAAGTTTGGGGGAGGGGTATGTCATTTTGTTAGGTTGGAAGCTTTAGCGAAGTTGTAAGACATATAGGATCTCACTAGGCTTGATGATTGGTGGTTATAGCGAGTGGCATGTCAAGCAGGTCGCTGAGGGATGTTGAGCCAAATTTCTACTAAAACTCTTATGACGGCATTTTGGGAATATTGACAATTCGAATAATTAAGTTTTGAAACCTCTTCTGAAAGTTTTTGCTTTGCACCTTACTTTGAATTGGCATATTGATTGTTTGTATGATTTGTTTGATTATTTTTGTTTGCTTGAGGACAAGCAAAGGCTTAAGTTTAGGGGTGTGATTCATGTCAAAAGTACATATTTTTAGGCCTTATTTTAGTAGTATTTCTTGGGAAAAATAGCCTCTTGAATGTTAAAATTTCCCATAATATGTGCTAAATAGATTAAATAGTGAAAAGTTGGGTCTTTTGGATGTTGAAAGTGTATCTTTGTCATATTAAACATGTTTTAGAGGCTTTTACATTGATTTTTTTACCATTTTGCAAAAATTATTGTTGATGTACCCGCATCGCCAAAATGAGATGCACCTGCATTGAAACCCTAGTTCCAGAAACGTTGAACCAATCAGCCACATTTGCGATTTACTCTATCTTCAGCTGTTCTTTAGCGCCGATTTAACTAGAAAGCCTCTAAAACATGGATTTTGGCCCTACCTAACCTCTCTTGAAGCCTATAAAAGGGATTAAAGACTTATTTTCAAGCATTCAGCTTCTTCCACCCAAAATCACACCAGTCCAAGAAGAACCTCCATTTAACTTGTCAACCTTACTCCAAGAACGAGAGTTCCTCTGGAGTTCCTAGGCTTTAGGGCTTCTCTACCCCATGAGAGCGTGTGTAGAGCGAAAGAATTGGTCCTTGAGAGAAGAAAGTCCTTTCCTAGAGTTTTTTGGAGAGTGAGGAAGTCATTTGAAGATTGTTACTGTATTTGCCAGCACCCATTTCCATTTTACTTCTTCCTTTCCTACTCTTACTCATTCATTATGTACTTATGATTATGAAATTATTGAAAATGATTTATTTATTCTTTATCATGAGCTAAATCCATCCAGGGGTTCAATTATGTGGATGCCCTAGGGATTCATGCCTTGAGCAATTGTTAAAGTGTCATGTCTTGCATTACTTACACATTTCCCTTGTGGATTGTATGGAAAGCATTGTTAATTTGAACTTTCCACTTAAGTTAGCAATATAGTTGGGTCCTAATATTAAGAAGGTTCGGGAGTAAGCAGATTTCACAACAGAATATGGGGTTAAAGACTAGAAATAGGATCACCATGCAACCTTGAAGATAAAGGGCACCATAGGGTAAATAATATGCATGAAATTAATCTAAAGTCTAGATAACCATAAAGATATATGATTAGCTCCTTAGGCTTCTAAAAGATCCTAAAACAAGACTGAATAGGTGAAGATTTTGCCCATGTGTAAGGCATTGCGCCGGCATGATGCGGCTGCATCGCTCAGGTTTTGATGAACTTAAGTAAAACATAATTGAAACTCTACTTCCATCACTGATTGTCTTTATCTTTTTAAGTTTTATTCACACCAACTCATAGCATTTTCACTTTGATTACATTAGGTCACTTGATTGCATTGCTTTAAACCAAACCCAATTAGATAGCTAGTCCCATGGCGTTCGACCCTTGGATTACTCCAAGGCTATGTTGGTTTTTTGGCCCTTAATCTCAAATTAATTAATTAATCAATATTTTGATGATAACAAATCTGAATTAATTTACTAATAATTTGAGTATTTTGAAGTGTCTATTGTATGAGGCTCGAAATATCAAATTTAACGCATTTTGAATCATTCAAATCAAAGTTCAAACAAAGAAGATATGGTCGAAAGAAGCTTAATAGGAAAATCTCAAGTTGATGACGTGGCAGAATTTTTTCATTAAATTGGACTAATTAGAGAGTACCACTTAGAGCTATGGAGTAATTGCTTTTGACTTTTTGATTGATGTTAAAAAGAAAATGATTTTAAAAGAAAATAAATTTAAAAGAAATATTATTATATATGTTTGTGTCTAACGGCTAGTTGAGTTTAAATCTCCACCATTCAAATTTATTTTTAAAGATCTAAAGGCCCAAATTGAATTTGGTTTTCACCTACCTCTCATCTCTTTTTAAACACTTCAACTTCTTCAAATTTTAACAACAAAATTTCACATCTTTTTACAATCTTCCATAATTCATAAGCCTCCATTGTTGCTCTCTCCAAGCTTCAAGTTTCTTCTTTTCATCTTATTCTTAAGAGAGATATATTGTATTGTGAGGATTGATTTGTTGAATGCTACAACTTGTAAATCCACACTATCGAGAGAGTTGTAAAGTGGGTGTAACGGTTTGATCCTAATCCATGAAAAAGATTGAGTTTGCTCTTGAACTCGCAAAAGAGCGGTGTAGCAATTCGACTCTAAGTAGTGGAAAGAGTCAAGACTTTTCGTGAAGTACCCAAGAGGAGCTTGGGAAGTGGACGTAGGTCGGTTAAGCTGAACCACTATAAAATTCACGGTGTCATTTTCTCTATCCCTCTCCTAATTTATTTTTGCAATTAATTTGATATTATGTTTTAATACAAGAAATTAATCGTAATTTTTAATTCTTGAAGTCAATTGCTCATATTTGTTTATTTTGATTGGTAGTTCTTAAAATTTGTATATTCATTACCAATTTTTTTATAAGAATTAAATATGGTGTTTTAAAAGTGTGATTGTTAAATTTCTTGTTTAATTCAAAATGAATTTATTTTCATAAAATTATTGTTTAAACTACTTATTTGCAAAGAGTTTGTTCATTTGTTTAGTTGGGCCCACAATAGTAAAAAGTTTTAATTAGTTTTAATAAACCCTATTCACCCCCCCCCCCCCTCTCTAGGGTTATCATACCAATCCTACAAGTTATTACTTCACCGATAGTGTATGCTTGCACTAAGACCATATTTATTCTCATTTTATCGTTCATACATGTTTGGTTGACCAACAAGGCCTGACATTTGTTATGTAGTTGGAATGGTCAGTAAGTATTAGTCTAATCCATGATTAGATCACTTGATTGTAGTTAAAACCATCCTAAAGTATCTTTAGAGAATGACGAGCTACACCGACTCTAATTTTCAAATTGATAGGAATTATAGGAAATCCACATCAGGATCAGTGTTCACTCTAAATAGAGGGGCGGTAGTCTGGTGTAGCACAAAACAAGGTTTCATTGCTAACTCTACTATGAAGGTAGAGTTTGTAGCTAAGATTTTTTAGGGTAGTTTGGGTCTAAGATTTTTTAGGGTAGTTTGTAGCTAAGATTTTTTAGGGTAGTTTGTAGCTAAGATTTTTTAGGGTAGTTTGGGTCTACGAGATATGCATCATCTAATCTAGGCAAGTGGAAGATGTTACTAGGTATAGAGTTATGCCCTAGTTTATTATTTGTGTACTTTACTTGCATTGTACTTTGTACTTGTACACCCCACTAGCTTTAAGACAAGTGAGAGATTGTTGGGTATGGTGTCCTAAATCATTTATCCAATAAAATAATGAGTTATTTTTATTTATTTTTGCATTAACTCAATCCAATAAACTAAGATTCGTGATTATTTTATTTAAACTTAAACATGTATGTGGTTGACATACAAGGTTGGACCATGTTTAAGTAATAACCAAAAAGGTTTATAGTATAGATATATGGTTGGGTACCTTATCCTGGTGACACTATGGATACGATCTGCTTTATAATTGTTACAAAAGTTGCAAAGTGTTACAAACGATTTGATCATAATCGTTCATGTGAAGGCATGTGAATGGGAGTATCCTATGCAAAGAGTTTGTATAAGATCGAGCCACAAAATGTTTAATTTCTCTATATAACGTAGTTAATTGAAGAATTAACATTTTATAGGATGATCATAGGTGACTCAACCTTAATCTTGAGTGAGTTATGAACTTTTGTTTTTGAAGACAATCCTTTGATCTATATGGGTGAAAGTGGTCAGTTCGTCGACTCAATAAGCCTACCATTTTGGGGATTGTCTAAGTAGGGAGCTAGGAACATATTTTCATACGATGGAACTCACTCCTTCTCATCTTAGGGTAAGTAGATAAATTGCTCCCTTAAAGGCTGATTCCAGGTCCTGAACAAAGAGGCCTCACCCTCTCACTGGCCCGAGAGGGATTAGTTTATAGTTAGACTATAAACTGTTTGTTCATTAGACAGATCAGTGGTACTTAAGGATTTAAATATAACTACAAGGGTAAAACGATAATTTGACATAGCTATAGTTACAGGCAATTTATGAAGGGTCAACTTACTATTGATTGGTTATATCAGTGGGCACAGAAATATATCTATAATGCGAAAAGCGTAGTTGTAAGTCTTTAGTGGAGTGACTCGCAGTTAATGAATATTGATTAATTTAATTAAAGAATTTAATTAATTAATCCCATATCATTGAAGCTTCTAATCTATAGGTCCATAAGGTCTCCTTGCTAGCTTATTAAGAGTTAAATAAGAATCAATTAATTTTTTATTAATTTGAATTGTTCAAATTAAATAAGTGATTAATATAATGTATATGGATACATTATAGTATAAAGTTTTTTCGTGTCATTAATTTATGACTGAAAATAATAGTCATTAAATGTAAGAAAACAAAAAAGGCGCGATTTTGGGGGGAAAAGACGTGAAATTTTGGATTTTTCTACTATTATAACTTTTTTTTTGTGTCACAAATTTATGACTAGAATTAATAGTCACTAAAAAAGCGACATTTTTTTAGAATCATTGAATTGAAAAATTAAAAAGGCGATTTTAGGCTAGAAAATATGAGTATTAAAAAATATTTCAACTTTTATGACTATTTTTTTTGTGAACTTTAAGAATGTATACCTTTTGAATGTTGTTCTTATTGTTGACGTTGATATATTGAATTGAGTTCTAAAATGAATGTTGTTTTTTTACTAGGTATTGGACAGATACATTGAAGCAAGGGAACCACGAAGCAAGTTATATATATATATATATATATATATATATATATATATATATTAGATAGTGCTAGCACTTTTTTGGCAACACTTAGTTTTATTTAATTTGTTTGTAAATAACTTAACTAAAGTTTGGTTACTAGTTTCCTTGTATTAACGTTACCAAATTTTACTGTTATATATATGAGGGTTCATATTTATGCTTGTATAATTTTGTGTCAAAATTGGTAGAAGTATATCTAATGACAGATGTGAAACAAATAATTATCTATCATCATTTGACATTTTACAAATGTCATGAAATGTATATTTATGACATTGAAATTTTGTCATCAATTGAACTTTAATGACTATAAGTGTCAATATAAAGGTTTAATTGACAGAAAAAGTCAATTTTTTAATCATCTGAAAATTTATCATAGAAAATGTTGGCGTGACATATAATAAAGGTCAATAAATGTTTATTGTTCACTATATTGAAAAGTCATGAAATAACTAATAATTGCAGATTTTTCATATGTCATCTATACACTTTCTTTGATAGTGGATTCAAAGACAAAAGAAAGAGTCAAGAAATGTGTTAATGATAATTTTTTAGAGTCCTGAAAACCCATTTTTGTTGTAGTGTATTTGAATAAGATTCAAATATGAATTATATGAATGAGATTCATATTAAACCATAAGTTATGTGAGAGAATATTATTTGAATATAATTAAAATTAAATTGAATTTGTGTATTTAATTTGTTAATTAATTAACTTGGTTTATTTAATTTTATATTAAATATGATTTAATATATAATTTAATTATAGAGAAATTATCTTAAATGGCAAAATTGTTGAAGATATTTACAGCTAATAACAAAATACACAGTCTATTTGTGATAAACTGTGATAGATCGCGATAGACTACTATCTGTGTCTATCGTGACACAGATAATAGTCTATCTTGGTCTATTGCAATTTATTGCAAATAGACAGTAAAATTTTGCTATATTTGTAAATATTTTGGTTTCTTTTTCTATATTTGAAAGGCCTTTAATTATATTAAATTTGATTTAATATAATTACAATTAAATTAAAAGGAGAATAACTCCCAAGCTTTATAGTGGGAAATTATATTTAATAACTTCCCCTCTCTCACACACCTAGAAAAAGGAGGTTTTTGCATAATTGGATGATTGAACGTGTTTTTTTGTATCTCAAAAAGAATTTCTCTGCACACTCCTCCTAAGAATTCTCTCTCAACTTTCTTCTTCCCTTGCCGAAAGTAAAACCCCACAACTCCTTCGGTTCTTTGCTTAAGAATGGCAAGTACATCTTGGTGGTGTCCCGAGGAGTTTACTGTACATTAAGTTCGAGGAAGGTTTTCGAAATCCGTAAGTTCTGATGACGAAAATGAAAACTACCTAAAAGACATTCTTCCAAGGTGGAGTATTTTTCTCTATTGATCTCCTCTCAAAGCATGTTGATGTAATTTAGAATGCTTATTTTTGTTTTTTTATCTGTATTTTTAGTTTTTTCAAAAAAAAAATTATTGGCACAAGGCGATCAATTGCTCCCGAGGAATTCAATTTCTTCATGCTCGTTAACAAAAGATTGCAATGCACACCTAAATTTGAAAAAGCACATGACTACAATACAAAATTTTTAGTTGAAGGGCATTGCCTATCAACATAGGGGTTCATCTTAACGGGCATCGACCATCAAGAAATCATTTGCTTGATTGTTTTTGCCCATCAACGTATCAAAAAATCAGAAATTCACTTTTTGACAGAAACTTACGTATTTTTGTGTCAGGAAAGGTATTTTTATTGACATTTTTGCATGTCAACTTAAATATAAACAATTATTGACATTTTATGACCATCAAGATATGTATTTTAAAATTAATAATGATTTTTTAAGTAATAAATTAAGGTTTTGTTGATGGTTGTATGTTATGTTACAAACGTCAATAAAAGAGAAAAAATATGCACGTCAATAGATGGAAAATTTGTAGTAGTGAAACGGGACAAATCGTTGGTATGGGGTGCAAGGTAGGACGATTTTTTGAGTTAACTTCTCTTCAGCTTCCTATTTCTCAATCTATCTCTACATCTGTCACTAATTATACTATATATCAATGGCACCTTCGTCTTGGTCATGCTTCCCCTAAAAAACTTCGCACGTTAGTTTCTATTGACAATTTACATAACGTATCAAAATTTGCTATTTAACTATTTAAATTGTAAACTTGAGGAACAACCTGCTTTATCGTTTACCCATTCACCTCTTCTTATAATATACATTTTGGCTTAATTCACTCTGATATTTAGGGTCCTGCTTCCACTCCTACTGTCAATGACTATCGATACTTCGTTTTATTTATTGATGATATTCTCGATTTACTTGGATATATTTTCTAAAGAGTCGTTCTGTCTTATCTCAAGTCTACATTGACTTCGCAAATATGGTTCAAACACAATTCTCTCGAACCATCAAAGTCCTTCGTACAAATAATGCAATGGAGTACAAGGACTCAATTCTCCTCTCTTTTCTCAACTAACAAGGCACCCTTGTTCAACGCTCATGCGCTCACACCTCTCAACAATATGGTCGAGCAGAGCACAAACATCGCCATATTTTGGATTATGTCCGTGACCAACTTCTTTTTGCTTCTTGTCTTGAGAAGTTTTAGGGTAAAGTTGCTCTCACTTCTGTTTATCTCATTAATCGTTTTCCTTCCTCTGTCCTTCAAGATATCTCCCTCTTTGAATGTCTCTATAATACTCCACCTTTCTCTCACCTTAAAATTTTTGTTGTATTCTTCTACACCCTCATGAGCATACCTTAAAATTTTTTGTTGTACTCAACATAAAGGTTTTCGTTACTGGGATCCTATCTCTAAATGTTACGTATTTCTCGTCATGTTACTTTTTGGGAGCATCGTTTATTTTCCAGTCTCTCCTCCTTCCATACCTCTCTATCTAGTTCACTCCTTTTCTTTATCAACCCCTCAAATGCCATTTGTCCTGACCTTGAACCACTGACCCCTATCTCTCCTCTCCTAGATCCTCTCCCAGACCAAACATTGGATTCCAATGATACTTCTTCTTCTCACCCCGCATCTACCTCTCAGCTTGCTCAATCTTCTCCTGTTCTTCTCACCTTGTGCGTTGTCGTTGACGAGTCACTGTCGTTCCTGTGGGTTTTGCCAAAATCTTGAATTTAGGTAAGGATTTGGTTATTTTGGTAAGTTTTGTGGATTTTCTTGAAAATATTGTTTAGTCATAAAGTTTTTGACTAATAATTGGTTTAATTTTGATTTTTGGGGTTGGGTTCGAAGTTTGAAGGAGAATTAACACGCTGTTCAGCGAGATTTGAGAATAATTGGTTAGTTGTTGGTGAGTTACTTTTGGGTTCTTTTTTAATCTTGAATACTGTGACATGAATACATGTGTTGATTGGATTTTAGATTTGGATTGGAAGTGTTGTTAGTTACTGTCCAGCACGTTCGGGACCAACTTCGGCAAGATTTTAGTTGGGTTGCTTGGTTGATATAATTTATAAGTACAGCTAAATATAATTTAAATATTTTCTTTAATACAATAGGACATGGAATCGCATACTTCTTGGTCACTAAGACGTATGTACACATACTCAAGACCACGTCGTCATTAATGTGTTAATACAAAA
Organism: Citrullus colocynthis; assembly: GCA_031780015.1. Lineage (NCBI taxonomy): Eukaryota > Viridiplantae > Streptophyta > Magnoliopsida > Cucurbitales > Cucurbitaceae > Citrullus > Citrullus colocynthis. The sequence continues at coordinate 680,546 of QLSR01000371.1, forward strand.
AGAAAATAATCCATAATAGTTTTATATATATATATAAAAGTTCAAAATAAAATAGAGACACGTCTTTGAAATGTTTAAGGACAAAAATGGAATTCATCTTAAACTCATCTTAAAAAGTTCATATAAGCTAAAATAGAATAAATTTAAAAATTAAGTAAACAAAATAAAATTTTAATTATTTTAGGTTACCATAAAAATAATACAAATAGGTTGGTTAAGTCAACTAAAAGGCCGCCCATAAACATTACTTTGTTGTGAATCATTTTAATTTTAATTTTAATCTTTTTGTAATCACCTAGCTTTGTCTGACCTAACTTATTTAGTTATTGATGTTTATTTCTAATTTGAAGTTAGTTTTCAAAAATAAAACAAACACAAAACAAATAGTAAATAAAGTTTTGAGTAATTAGCATTTAAATATTTTTTATGGAGAGATAATAGAATTTGAATGGAGAGATCTTTTATTTATGGGGAAATTGTATTTAATCAATTTTGGGAAAAGTCGATCACATAATCTTTTTTTAATACAAATCAATCACATAATTAATTTTATTTTTTTTTCTTTTAAGGGTAATTTGATTGATTCATTTCCTAAATTAAAGAATTTCAATTTTTCTATAAATTGGGTGATCGTTGGTCATTTGGAACGGAGAGATTCTTTACACCAAAAAAAAGAAAAAAAAAAAAAAAAAAAAAAACTCTAGGGAGAGCCTCCATATTTTCTTTTTCTTCAAGTCCCTTAAGAACACAACAAAAATTGTCAATTGGTTGGAGGTTGCATTTGGTAGGGCCTTGTCCCAAGGATCCGCATCTCAATGAGAAATTACTATTTCTAACCCAAAAAGTTTTTTATGGGACAAAACTAACCCATTTTTTAAAAACTTCTTTTTTCTAACACCTTTTTCAATTTTCAAGAGTTTCAAAGTTGGGTCTCACATGGTGAAAACTCTGTAATAACCCCAATTTATATCACATCTACCCTATGAACATAGTTTCCCTTCCTAGGTTAAGTGGTTCACCATCCAACGGTTCAATTTCCACTTTACCATTTACCTTTTATAGGGTTTCCTGAAAATCGATTCACCATCCAACAGTTCAAATTTAAATTTCTCCCTTTTATAATGGATTTCTCGAAAGACGTTCTATTTTCTTATATTTCCCGAAAGTTTTCCTTCTCATTACGTTTCCCAAAATTAGAGTCTTTTTGTCTCAAACCATCTTCCTCAACCCTCAAACCATCGTCTTCTTCCATAAACCCTGAGAACATCCTCGCCTTCTTCCAAATCCCTGAAAAACCTCATATTCATTTAGAGAGTAATATAAAAAAAAAAAAAATTGGACTCTAAATAAAGTACCTTTAGCCGGATCTCCATTCGTCGTTGGATTCTACACAAGTTCCTTCAATATCTTCAAAGGTGCTTTGTTTAGAGTCTAGTTTTTTTTACAGTACTCTCTAATTTCTGTCATTTGTGGTAAAACCCCATCACATATGAATTGATTTCTAGAAATAAACCCACAAAAAACATGTTGAAACGGTGAAAAGAAATTTAGGTTTTCGAATAGTTGTTGGTAAAAAACGGAAAATAAAATGAATTTTTCTAGTAGAGGAGGTTTAATACATATAGGAAATGTCTAAAATCGGATAAAAAAAAGAATTTGGTAAGCGTTTTTTGCTTGATGTCATTTTTTCTGTAAGTTCATTTTTCTCAAAAGTTGAATAAGTTTACTGGAAAAGTGACAGAATACCCAAATCTCATGAGTACATGTCAACTTTCGAGACATTTGGGCATTTTGTGACTTTTTCCATAAGGTTTCCAACAAAACCTTCCGGGAAAAGTCATAGAATGCTCAAATTGCCCAAAAGGTTTGAACCTACCAAGAAATTTGGTTTTCTGTGACTTTTCCCGTAAGCCTTTGAGCATGAACTTAGGGGAAAAGTCATAAAATGCCCAAATTTCTTGGTAGGTTCAAACCTTCAAGAAATTTGGGCATTCTGTGACTTTTCTCGTAAGCTTTCTAGCACGACCTTATGGGAAAAGCCACAGACTACCCAAAATTCTTGCTTGGTTCAAACCTTTTGAGAAATTTCGCAGTTTGTGACTTTTCTCGTAAGCTTTTGAGCAAGAACTTGCAAAAAGAAATCACAGAATCTCTAATCATTTTGTGTATGTTAGTAGAAATTCTCATGTTCATAGTATTTGTCGTATTGTGTGTTATGTGTAGGGATTTCATTGAGCCAAGGATCTTGCATGAGGACTACTTTAAGGCACAATTGACATCTTGTAGTGATTTAGTTCACACATGAGATGTCATCTTGAGGAAGTTATCTAGGGTCTAGTTAGATATGTTTAGGAAAACCATTTTTGGACCTATCTTAGACTATAACCTCATCCTTAATGGCTAGCTTATACACCTCCTACTTCTTAGGGAGGTAATAGACGAGATGTCAGACGTAATTTCCTTCAACCTTTTCAGGAATAGAGTGCCCTTTGGTAAGAATGAGTTTGACCTTGTAACTAGGTTCAGGGTTAGAACAAGGAATGTACAGAGGGCGGCAAACCCAAGTAGGCTTAGGAGGGTATATTTTGAGAACCAAACCAATAAAAAATAGTGGGAAGTAGAGAAGGAGCTCCTAGCCATAGTGTTTAGTTCCTAGCTACTATACTGGACACTCGTTGATAAATATATAGGAGGCCTACATGCATCATCCTCATTTAAAAAGAAACTTAGTTCCTAGTCATTTCTTATCAAGTAGGTAGGAACTTTTAATCCAAAATTGTATAGACATCTTAGAATAAGGTCATGATGGTTCGGGTCAATCTCACTAAGTTTATACAACTCTAATAAAAATTCCTCATACCCGATATCACCTCTTACTTCCAAATCCCCAAGATTACCCCTATGTAATCTCGTTCATCTTCCTTCCAAGTGCCGTAGCAAACAAATATGCGAGGCATTCTACAAGTAGATTTAATAACCGTCAATAGAAGATCTACAAAGAAGAAAAGAAACAAGCAAACAAGCAGAAGAAAAAAAAGGATTTGTGATTTTTCCCGTAAGGCTTATAACATTTCTCGTAAGATTGTCAGCCTTACAGGAAAAATCATATATCCTTTTTTTTTTTTAAGAGAAATAACATTTTCCTTCTTTCTTCCCGCAGATGTCTGGAAACTTTGATAATTTCAAAAACAAAAACTTCTCCCTCCCACACCAAAACTGTGTTTTTTTTTCTCAAAAATTGACTACATGGAAAAAAGAAAGATATAAAATAAACTAAAACGTATCGTACTACCCCATGTGGATGGGAAAAAAAAAATCAAATAACCTACGTACTTGGCTGGTGTATCAAAGGGACCCCTAAAAAGGAAGGAAACAAAATTCTCTGAAATTGGGACCCTGAAAAGTATAAGACTTTTTCGTGAAAGGAGAGTGAAACCAAAATGGAAAATGCAAAGTTTAAGGTTTAACTGAAGTTGTAGATCTGAAAACTTTGTTAAGTAAGTTATGTAAATGTATAACTTAAAGCAAATTGAATGCAAATTGAAGATAGTTAGATGGGATACAAATTATTACTGATTTTTCACCATGTAGGACCCACCTCTAAAACTCTAAAAAAGTTGAAAAGAGGGTTAGAAAAAGAAGTTTTTAAAAAATGGGTTAGTTTTGTCTCATAAAAAACTTTTTGGATTAGAAATATCAATTTTCCCATCTCTTTCGATAAGGGGTTTAGTGTTCTTGGTTTCTTCTATTTCGAATATCTTGAAGAGAAGAGTAGAGTTATTAGAGATTTTTTTTTGCTACACTTCTTGATTCTTCATTTTCTGTTTTATTTTATTTTATTTTCTTATCATGTAGTCTTCGTCTACCTTTATCTTTATTTGTTTTAGATCTATTGTTACTATTTGTTCCATGTTATTTTCAATTTATTTATTTACTTACCAATTTTTTGATCATCTTAGTCATCCATGTGAGTTTCTCTCTTTTTTTAAAAAAATAAAATAAAATAAAATAAAGTGTGGAAGTGAAAACAAGAAGAGATGAAAGTTTGAGTAAATTAGGTTATTAAAAAAAAGTTTTTTTTTTCTAAATTCAGTGTGTGTGCAGGGATGTGAGATGGGCAGCTGATTTGCTGCCCATCATCTCAACTTTTTTTTACTTCTATTTTGTTTTCTTTAGGCTTTCTATTATGTTTCTATTTTAATTTCTTTGTTATATTTTTAATTTCTTATTTTAATCAATTGTCTTTTTATAAATTATGTATTTATCTATTTTAGTTTTGGCACTGTATTTAATTTCAATTTTTTTCTGAACTATGTTCATCATGTTCTAAAGTCAATAAAAATATTGTTATAGCCCACATAATGTATCCCGTTGTTCATCCTTTTTTGAAATTCATTTTAAAATCATACGACAATGGAATCCATAAATATTCTGATTTTCTAGATATGTTTCATAATCTTTAAAAGCCGAAGATTTGAATCCAAGATAAAATGGATTTAATTAAAATATTTTTTAACAAAAAAAAGTATTTTATTAAAAGGCTATCTTGTGACGGATTTGAGAAATGGTAATATTTTCTCAATTTCTTGAGGTGAGGAAGTTTTTATCAATTTCAACATAGCCCAATTGATGGAATGGTTTTACACTTATTTTATGGGATCATTATTTCAAATATTGGAGTAGTGAGGGGTAAAATAAGATGTTATCTTTTTATGAAAAAATAAATAATAAATAATATTTTAAATTCAAGATTTAAAATTTGGCCACTGTTTTTTAAACGGGTGCATGGGTGCTAACACTTTTCCCATACACAAACGACCCTCAAACCCAACTCTAGTTGTTGTGGACAATTTTTATTATTTTTTCATTAGAAAGTGTTTATTTTAATTTGGTGCCCAATTCACACCGTAAAAAAGATGGGTGGCGACTCCTTTTTATTTTCCTTTAAAATTAACACTTTTCGAGGAATTCAGCCGCTCTGCATAGTCTTGGGCACATGGAGATACCTTTTTTAAACAAACAAAAAAACAAAAAGTTGTCCAAAATCCTTTATTTTTCCTTATGGAACCCCCAACCCACCCTAAATTTTAAAGAGAGACACAAGTAGGTATGTTCCCTTGAAAAATCTTTGTTTTATACTTTTTTTTGTTGACTTATTACTCATTAAAGTATCACATTATTCTTTTTCACAAAAGTTTAATGAGAGTTTAAAAGAGAATTTTAAGTTTGAAAGAAAAAAAAAAACTAATTAGACTTTATCAAGTGAACTATCTTTAACAATTAAGCGATATATATATACACATATGGGCATTTGATAAGTTCTATAACACTAATTAGACTTTGTTTGTTGGACTATTTTCATAGAACAGATGTTACATTACTAACAATAAGAAAATGATGTTCTATATTCTTAATTAAATAAATTCGTTTACCACTTATATTTATAATATTAATGAAAGAACAACTATAGTCTGAATCATTAGATTAAGATAAGAGATACAATAATATATATATATATATATTCTCAAGTTGAAAGAATGATTTGAATTTGAATGGTTTAATAGATCAGAGATACAATAATATATATATATATATATATATATATATATATATATATATATTCTCAAGTTGAAAGAATGATTTGAATTTGAATGGTTTAATAGATTTCTTTTGTTAGATGATATCCAATACAATGACACACCAACCACTCAACTAAAAAGAAGCTATAATTGAAATTACAAAATTATATAAACTAAATCGTAGTTTAAAGTACCACCTAAAATGAAAATTTACGGTGGGATAGAAGATCGAATATCCAACTTTGAGAGAGATAGTGCACGTCAATTATGGTGAATCAAACTCAATCTATTTACACTTAAACAAATTAAAAAATAGAAAATTCAACTTCAAAAAGTTTTCTATTTCTTTATTATTATTTTTTACTAAATTTATTTACAAATTTAATGATAACATTTCACTGTATCCCAATATAACATCAAATCCAATCACTAAATCTAAAGTCTTAAAATAACATGTCAAAATTAGCATAGCTCAAATGACACAAATCTTATACTATCGACCTCAAGGTTAGAGGTTCGATTTTTTTACCCTGCATAACTTTAAGAAAAAAAAAAGCATTTAATTAGTCAGTTATGACACGTTGAATTTGATACACTGCAAGTAGATAGATTCCTAAAATTTAAACTTTAACAATGTGTTTGAAACACAAAGTGAACTCAAAAGTTGAACACTTTTAGCTAATGGGTTCTATACATTTACTTATCTATTTCATGATCTAAGTGTTGACCAATAAGAAAAACGAAAGAAAGAAAGAAAGAAAAGGAAGTAGTAGGTCAGCTCGGTGAACCCAATAGAAATAATGAAAAGTAAGAGGCAATGCAAGAAGGGAATCTAAGTTGAAAATGGTGGAATTTCTCAAAAGGAGTTAAAAAGCATCCACTGTCTTGGGTCTCCATTTTGTGTCTTGTAGTGGGGGGAAAAAAAAAGAAAGAAAAAATTCACTTTAGCTTCTCAAAAATGGAGCCCTCTTTCACTTTTACATTACAGTTTCAACCCCTTTCAAGTTCATCAAATCTTTTTCCCCAAAAGGATTTTATTATTATTATTATTATTATTATTATTATTATTATTAACCCTTTTTAGTATCTTTTCCTAAAAGAAAAATTTGTAGGGAAAATGAAAAAAAAATTTAAAAATTTAAAAAAAAAAATTGACACTTCTTTGGGTTGTAAGGATCATTTCTTAATTATGAGTACAATACTTACCCTCTACCATCTCAAGAAAAACAAGAGATTACTTTAACTAAATTTTTTCACCCTACTTCTATGAAAATATTGCAAAAGCATGCAGAAGAAGAAAAAAGAAAAAATATTTTGTGTTTCTAAGATTATAAACAATGTTGAAATAGTATTTTATTTCTCATGCTTTAGATTTTGTTTTATCTTAGTCCTGGTAAAGATTAAATTATGGATTTTTTATAAGTAAAAACAATATAAAAATTATTTAAAATAATACTTAAAGTTATTTTTATTCTCAAACTTAAGTTACGAATATGGTTATTAATATTATTTCTATTTAGATTAGACTAAATAAATGAATTTCTTTATATATATTTTATGAACATTAATAAAAGATATCAACAAATTTTTAATGTCGAACCCTATTATTTATAGAGCAAGTAAATATTCTAATTTGTTACTCCACAAATATTTACCTTAATCTCTATAATTTTAATCAATTTTAAATTTAGTTAATAAAAAAAATTATCAAAATTGATTAAATAATAATAATAATAATTTTCATATAAGAAAAGAGACGGTGTACATATATTTTCAAAATTCATAAAAAGAATGCTAATACGAACAAAGTAATTTTTTATTTAAAATAAAAAACCAACAATACTCTAATATTAGAAACCAAATTTAGACATTTGAAAGTACAAAAATTATAATATATGAAGTAGGACCTCAGTGATATTTTAACCATATAAACAAACATATATAAAGTATTTTTACATAGGTAAATATTATAGGCATATAAGCATATATCTAACTTTATTTTAAATTTAAAAATATGTTCTTATTGATAGAGAAGTGTTTACCTAAAAAAAAAAAAAAAAAAAATCTTCTCTCTCCTTCCTTGGTCTACTCCAAAAATTAATTTTTTAAAAAGAAAATTAGGCTTATTTTGAGCAAAATAGCTTTTTAAGATGGAGGATTTAGTAGTCAATATTGATTGCTTCATCATAAATTAGATAGAAAGGAGAAAGGAAGTGAAGATTAAATTTGATTTTGCTACAACTACTTTTACAATATTAAAAAAAGCAAATTCATAGAGATAAAGTGCGTGAAAAATTTAGTACCATCGTAGTAGAGAAAATTTCTCATATTACTTCATCCATTCATGTTAAATTAGGAATAAAATAATAGATATTAGATTTTAATACTACTTTCGACCCTGTATTTTTTACTTTGATTCATTTTGGTTTATGTACTTGTAAAATGTTCATTTTAGTCTCTATACTTTTAACTTTTATTCATTTTGATCCTTGTAGTTACAAAATATTAGTTAGATCTTTGTACTTTTAATTCTCGTTGAATTTAGTTCTTATATACTTTTAAAAAGTGATTATTTTGGACCTTCGCTTTCATTTTTAAATGATCAAAATAGTCAGTTTTTGAAAGTTCAATTCCAAAATAGATCAAATTTTAACATTTTCAAAAAATAAATATCAAAATGAACCAAAATTGAAAATAAAAAATAAAATAGATATTTTTAAAATAGGAACCAAAATGAACCAAAACCAAAAGCAAGGAAACCAAAATATATTTATACCAGAGTGGTTGATTATTTATTTATTTATTATTATTTTTATTTTTACTTTGAGAAATTGGTTACAGCTTGAGCCTCAAGTGCTGTGGATTTTAGTGCTTTTAACTCAACAGATTTGACTGATTTAATGGGAGAATCCATATGGATTTAAGAGGATAGAGACAATATGATATGGCTATTTAATTTAGCTGACTTCCAATTTGAGCCCACAATTTTTTACTAACCCCAATTCATTTTGGGCACAACTTTCTGAACTTTGAATCATCCACAAGTTGAGTATTTAGAATTTTCAATTTTTTAATTTTTATGCTAAAAATTTATACCTTTTTCTTTAAATTTTGAATCTAGTTTTCTGTTTAGTCATTTAATTTCAAAATATTAAATTTTTAGTTTTTAAATTTTGAATTTTATTTCAATTTAATCTTTAAGTTTTAAAATGTTACAATTTCACATTAAATTTGAGTTTTGTTTTAATTTAATCTTAAGTTTCAAAATTTACACTTTTAACTTTGACTTTCATTAATTACTAACTTTTCTATCTTTAGTAGCAATGTCTATTAATTAATTTTAAAGAAGAATAATTAATTAAGTTTTACTATATTTAAGTAATAATTGAAAGTGAAAATCTTGAAAAGATCAAATTGAAAGAAAGAAAGAAAAACATGAATCTTAAGAATAAAATTGTAACATTTTAAACTAAATTGAAACCGAACTCAAAACTCTAAAGTTAACATTTTGAAACTTAAAAACTAAAGACAAACTAGACCTAAAACTTATATATATATATTATCATTCTCTTATGTTAAAAGTCAAATGATGAAAAAAAAATGCAATGACATAATATTGAGTAGGACAAAAATGTAGATAAATTAGGTCAGCTAAGAGGGAAAATACTGAGGTGGTTACAATTTTGTACCGACTTACACCAAATCACTATTGTCAATGATATATTTAAAAATGTACTTATGTTTTCTTTATTGTAATAAAATGTTTATTTTGTTTGATTTTGAAAAGAAACCTTAAGATCAGCTTAAAAGCAAGAATGCTTTTTCTTCTTTTTCATTTGGCCATTCTTTAATACTCAAAAAAAAAAATCTCTTCCATATTTGGAGAAAAAAAATATCTAAACAAATCAAATATTTCACCAATTAACTTAAAGTATTTGCAAAATAGTACAATACAAAAGAATTTACAGATATAGCAAAATTTAAATTTTGTTTTCGAAGATAGACCACAACGCTCGTAAGAGTCTATCACTTTTGGGTTTAGAATATATTTTCAAGTGTTTAAATTTAAAAATAAGTTTAGAACAAAAATCTTTTTTAAATATATTATTTTAAAGTACAAACTTTCTTCAATTACCCTATTATATTTGCTAGGAAAATTGAAGCCCAATCAAGGCCCATTTATATTAAACTTAATGGCCCAATCCTTTTCTTAATGAATCTAAAGCCCTTCAATAAGTCAATCTGTGAAATGTACTACTAAGTCCAGCCAAATGTGGAAGCATCAAACATCACAGCTAAAGAGTAATCCAAAAAAAAAAAAAAAAAAAAAAAAAAAAAAAAAAAAAAAAAAAAAAAAAAAAAAAAAAAAAAAAA
>QLSR01000371.1:692765-780373 GCA_031780015.1 Citrullus colocynthis
AAAAAAAAAAAAAAAAAAAAAAAAAGGGAATCCATTAGAGGCTCTGTTATCAAAATTGCATACTCTATGGTTGAATCCTTTCATTCTTGGATGCCGGCAAGAGACAGGACGATCTATCCTAATATAGTCAGCCTCGTTGCCCATTTTAGCAAAGCAGATTCTACAGAGGTCATAATTATTTTTCCTGGAGAGAAATTCAAGACAAAAAAGTAGGGTATTTAGGAACAGATAACAAGGGAAAATGAAAGGTAAATTAATTGATGGATAGGTTGTTCTTACACTTGGGACTTGAACCGCGGACCAGTAATTGGAAGGGCTCCACAGCCATCACATATAACACCTTTATGGAAGGTACTTCCCACAGTTCCAACGCAACCTCTGCTGCTAATTATTGGATTTTCATGGAATGCTTCAATGTAGCCACTGCTAACTATTGGACTTTTATGGAATATACTTCCCGCAGATTCAGTGGAACCAATGCTGCTACTTACTGGTTCTATACCTACAGTTCCAAGCATAGACGGAGGAGCCACAGGTACTCCACTAAAAGGGCACTCGTTAATAAACTTAACATCCATGTAAGTGGAGTTATCGATCATTGATGCTGGAAGATTACTTTGGTGTGAGTTTTCGATCATCGATGCTGGAAGATTAATTTGGTGTGAGTTATCGATCATCGATGCTGGAAGATTACTTAGATGCATTTCTGGTAGGGCATCAAGATAAAAGAAAGATGGAGATACACCAATGTTCTTTGTCACACTCTCACTGCTAGTTATCTTTCCATCTTTATAAGAAGAACCAGTGCATTGAAATTTTGACCCAGCTTTTCGATGAGAGCCATCATTCTTTGAAGCTTTTGAATCTGTACTTAGGGGAGGTGTAGAACACTCAGTGGCCACATTCTGTGTGCTCGTCTCTGGAACAGATGACACCTGAGAACCTGTGTGCGGTTGTGTGTTTCCCAACCGAATAAAGCTTTGTGCAAGCTCAGAAAGCACAGGGCTACTAACAGCTTTTGAAGCAATGTCAAGGAGGAGCTGTGAACAAAATTCAGGTAATGGCTCTGGTATAGATTTCAAAACTTCAGAGATACCACTACAAACATCTTGAAATGAACGTTCTGATGTCATAGGGGTAGAACTTCCATCTGATTTATCATGAGATTTGTCATTTTCCTTATTTCTCAGATGCACATCAATTCTCAAGAACTTCAACTGTTGCCTCATCAGTTCAAACAGATCATCATCATTGACCAAGGTCACAACATCACCATCTTCATCAATGTAAGTCAATAGAAAATCAGCATCAGAAGAGAAGTTGAAGAGATTACGTATTTTTGCTCTCAACCCATTCATGTCAAGATCCAGTCTACCGTTTTCATAGACTCTAACACTAAAGCGCCTTAGCATTTCTCCGTACCTAGCCTGTAAGGAAAAAGAAAATGTCAGGGAAGAGGTCACCAGCATGCTAATTCGAAGTTGGTAACTGCACCACTTCTACTCATAGAAAGCTGACAAATTAAGCTAAAATTTATTGCCACCGTTTTCCCTAATAGAACATCAATCTCTATAAGCTTTAGTGGTCTCTGCTCGAGGCTTTTACATCCTAATTTATCAGGACCCATGTTTGATAGACGGCCTCAGAATAGACCTCCAAAGCCTTTTAAAAGATAATGGCAAAATAACTTCGTAGATGGAAAAAATGAATTGCACTTGCAAACATAATGAATGTGGGTCCATCCTGTTTCTAACAATGACCACAATATATGGAGAAAACAGGGGTCCATTACAATTGAAAAAGTCTATTTAAATATGGATTTCCTATTTGGTGCACGAAAAGTACATATATGCTGTACTAATCCTCGTACGATATTGCTAATCATAGAAGAAAATCAAATCCTTCATCGAGAACCCCACCAATTATCAATTGGGTAACTCAAGTTAACCTTCCCAAATTCCCCAATTCTCAATCTAAGCTTTGCCTTATTTTTCTCATCAAACAAAGACTAATATAAACGTAAAAAGTAACAACATAATCCGACGTAATGGAAAATAGAGGTTTGCTAAAGCCAATTGATTATGAACAATTTACTCATACCCTACCCACCAAGCAACAACTCATCGAGATCACGAACAAAAAAATCCCAGTTAAAAACCCTCCGCCCATAATAATAATGATGACGAATTACCTCCCAGAACTAGACATCACATAAACAAACACAAAGAGGCAGCGATAATCATCATCGTCATTAAGGAAATAGACAAAAAAAGAAAAAAAAAACCAATAAAATCAAGAGGAAAATTCGAACCTTAATCACAACAGTAGACTCCATGGCTTCACAAAAACCCAAAGCAATGAGCGTCGGAGAAGAGAAGATACGAACAGAAAAAAAAAACAATTATATATAATACTGAAACCGACTATGCGATTGAATTGGGCTGAGATCATATAATAATAAAAAGAAATGAAAAGATTTGGTTTGTTATTAAAATCTGATTGGAAGGCAATTGGATCTTTTCAAGAAATAGACAAAGAATTCGAAGAAGCCTATCGGTAAGGAGGAATCATTGCTCTCAAAAGGGCTGTTTTGAAGTGTTTTGAAGTTTGATCAGTTTTTCTTGCTTTGTTTTAATAAAACATGTTTGGCTTATCCACCAAGAAATTGTTCGAGTTTCTTCTTGAGGAAGAAAATTTCAAAAAAATTAATTTGACAAAACGTAAATTTTTTAATTTAAAATTATTTATTTGAAAATTGCCTAATAATGTTATTTTTAAAATTAAATGAATCCTTCACTTAATTTATAATTTAGTTTTAAAATTAAATTGAAAATTTGTATTTTTTTAGTTATAACTTAAATAGAAACTAGCCAACAACTGCTTTGCAATCTCAGGTCATTTCACACCTATTTTTAATAAATCTAAAATCATATACCATTTTTAATTTATATTTATTTTTTATTTAATTTTTTAAAATTAAGATCTATTATATATTTATATCACCTAATCAAATATATCTTCTAATTTTTATAAGTTGAATGCAATCATTTCTTTAAATTATATAGAAATCCTTTTGAACAGCAAAATTGTTTAAAATATTTACAAATAATAGCACAATATCACCGTATATAGATATGTGTGTATCCGTAAATTTTGTTATATTTGTAAATATTTTGCTTCATTTTTCTATATTTAAAAAGAGTCCTAAATTATACCATATTGATTTTTTAAAAATAAAAATAAAGCTATTTTCTTCAATATTTAAAAATCGCAAATAAAATATATCATTCTAGACAATTAATTAAAATTATAAATTACAAAAAAAAAAATTAAATAAGTTTATTTTAGTTATTATATCTACAACGACTAAAGATACTATTTATTTACTCAAATCCTATAATTTGCTTTCAATTTTTTTAAAAAATGTTCAACACAATAATTCTTTTAAAAAATTAATATTAAATTTTGAGCGTAGGAAATTCTTACATGGAATTGAAATAGAGGTGGAATTGGACAGGTCTGGCCTAACCTGGCCCACCCCACAAGAATGGGATGTTTTTATTTGAATATTGTAGTTGGCCAAGAAAAATTAGGAAAATATGGTTGTTTGGAAAGTATTTAGAAAAATGTAGTGGTTTTGGGAGGAGAGAGAAGGTCGAAACTTCAATCTTCGACCAAGAAGAAGGTTGAACCTTCGACCCTCGACCAAGACAAAATCTCGCTCTAAATCTCGCTCTCTCTCAAACTCCTCGACCAAGGCAAAAGATCGCTCTAAATCTCGCTCTCTCTCAAACTCTTTATCAGTCTCGCCCTCTCTCTCCTTTCGCTCTCGAGCATTCTCGCTTGGCCTCGCTCTTGCACTCCCTCTCTTAGTCTCGCTTTCGCTCCCACCCTCTCTCTCAGCTCTCAAACTCGCTCTCTGTCAGACTATCTCTCGCTCTGTCTCGTTCTAGCTCTCAGTGTTGCGTCTTGTCGCCAGCTACTAACTACTACTGCCGCTAATCGTCGGCTTTTGCAGAGATTCGCTCCGCTGACGCTGATCGTTGGCTTTTGCAGAGATTCTCTGGTCGTCTGCCACCGTTGGTCGTTTTGTCTTTCTGACGGGGCGTCCGTGACTATTGGTCGAGGGTTCAACCCTCGACCAATCTCTTATAAATTCAACATTCTTCTTTCGAATCCCACCTCCCCCGACTTCCTCCGAATCCCACTTCCTCCAGTCTTCTCCCCGCTCTGAATCCCATTATTCTTCCCCACTCCCCTCTTCTTCTGACTCCCAGTCTTCTCCCCGCTCTGAATCCCATTATTGTTCCCCACTCCCCTCTTCTTCCAATTCGGCTTCTTCTTCGTTTCTTCGTTTTCGCCAAATTTACGAGGTTTGTAAATATGATCTATGATAATAAATATAATAAATATTTTTTTAAAATAATATAAATTTTTTCTCTATTCTCATACTATTTGGGAAGCAAACAATAGAGGAAGAGGTACATTTTTTATTTGTTAAATTTTTATTTTTTTTGTTAAGAAAAAATAGATTATAGATCCATATTCTCATATCATTCTATTTTTTCGTAGTTTTTATTGCTGATCAGACAACAAATAACAAAAAGAAAAGATTGACTGTTGTCACTCTAAACAAAAATAGGACCATTGCTGAATTTGTGAGAATAGATCTAATATTCATATATTGATGTTATGAGTTTTTTTTTATATATTTAACGTTATTGTTTATATTATATTAAATCTATCATGTTTATATTATATTAGATATACTATGTTTATAATTTTAATATAATATTTTTTTAATTTGTGTTTTTTTTTGCATTTTATATTTATAGTTTTTTAATACAAAAAGTTTGGTATACATGTTTTTTTAGTATCCGTTTTTTAATTAAAAAAATTTAGACCTTGTTTAGAGTTTTCTTGAAAAAAATTACCTTATGAATTCTTTTAAAAAAAGATAACATTAATTTTTTTATTAGTTTTGTTTTAAAAAAAATAATATTAGTTTTAGAATCTTTTAAAAAATAATATTAGTTTTTTAGTATCCGTTGAAAAAATTTAGTCCTTGATTAGGGTTTTCTTGAAAAAAAAATTAGCTTAAGAATTTCTTTTAAAAAAAAGATTAGTTTAAGAATTTTTTTAAAAAAATAATATTAATTTTGTTTTTTAAAAAAATATTATTAGTTTTAGAATTTTTAAAAAATAATATTAGTTTTGTTTTTAAAAAATTAGTTTTAGATTGTTTGAGTATTAGAGTTTCAGTAAATTTTTTAGTACATATTTATATTTTGTTGTTTATAAATAGTCATATGATTGATGGAGTTGAATATGACCAACCAACCCAAGGTTTTAGCATAAATGTAAACAGTGGACTTGTTTTTTTAACAATTTGTTGAAATGATTGGGGTGTCACTTGGTGTAGATATGATATCAAATCAATTATAAATAATATACAAACATCCCAATCTAACGCCATTAGGATCGGTAAAGTATATGTCATTCCCCATTCATAATGAACAAGCGATGAATCTGATGTTTTCAATTGCAATGCCGCTCCCGAACTTAGTGCATTTATATGTTAATGTGAGTAGAACAGGTTTGGATATAGACTTGAATGTACAATCGTTTAGTCAGTTTGAAGACTCGGATCAATGTATTAACCCTGATCCCGAATCAGTTGCACTAGCCTATGACGATGAATATATGGTGGCTAGTAATCGATATAGGGATTTTCGAACAGAAACAGACAATGAGTTTGAGGAGTTGGATTTTAATGGTTGTCAACATGATATGCCATCAGATACATCTTGACAAGAATATAATAGAGAGCGTTAGAGAACATGACCCAGTTGTAGCCCCTATGGTTGTTGACGATACCCAATTGTATAAGGGTTGACAGAGAAATGCTTGTTGTAGCCCTTATGGTTGTTGACGGTACCCAATTGTATAAGGG
The DNA here is from genome assembly GCA_031780015.1 of Citrullus colocynthis. NCBI lineage: Eukaryota > Viridiplantae > Streptophyta > Magnoliopsida > Cucurbitales > Cucurbitaceae > Citrullus > Citrullus colocynthis. The sequence goes on from QLSR01000371.1 coordinate 698,719, forward strand.
TTGACAAAGAAATGCTTTGTTATCAAGTGTCACCACCATACGAGGTAGTGGGAGGGTAAACAAAAGGCATTGGCCAAAGTGTTTGGTGATTGAGATGAATCTTACCAATTGTTGCCTAGGTGGTTATATATGGTCAACCATACAGGCAAGATGTGCTATAGACGTTGTGAGGCGATTGTTTATCATACCATTCCACTTCATCGTCGCATACTAATCTCACTTCTCCCACTTCATCGTCGCATAATACCACTTTTGCATGCATCCCTTTTATGGGGTTGCCTAAGACTAGGATTCATTTAATTAAACTGGCACCTCATCACTGCACTTGTTGAGAGATGGAGGCCAGAGACCCATACATTTCATGTGACTGGAGAAGTTACTATCACACTGTAGGACATAGAAGTATTGTTTGGGTTACCTGTCAATGGCGAGCCTATTACCAGGTAATGCAGGACAACTCGGTCCTGGTGTGACCCCACCTGCCAATAAAATTAGCCAATGACCCATACATTTCATGTGACTGGAGAAGTTACTATCACACTGTAGGACATAGAAGTATTGTTTGGGTTACCTGTCAATGGCGAGCTTGTTACTAGGTAATGCAGGACAACTCGGTCTCGGTGTGACTCCACTTGCAAATAAAATTAGGGGATCGAGATTGAGTCTTACATGGCTAGGGACACAATTTCTAAGACTTGATGATGAATCTGTCACGAAATACGCAAGAGCATAAATACTGCAGATGATGGGCGAAAATTTGCTTTCTGATAAATCAAGTCACCTCGTGCACCTAATGTTTCTTCCACTGTTAGCCAATATCCATGAGGCTGGACAGTATTTTCGTGGTGGAGCGTGTTTAGCATGGCTGTATAGACAGCTATGTAAAGCAACAAAACCTGATGTTCATGAAATCGCTAGGCCTCAGATACTTCTACAAATATGGGCTTGGGAACGATTTCCAACAATGGCTCCACAACTTCGACATGTCAACGGTTATCAATTAGCAGAACGAGCCTACAGCCACACATGTAGTGAGTCAGTATAGATACATGCTTGATCTGCTCCAACCTGACCAGGTCTGTAAATACATATTTTTTTATGTACATGTTTTTAATATTTTTAATATAATATGTTGTTTCAGATTATTTGAGAGCCTTACAAAACTGTTATGGATACTTTGCCCAGCGGTGATAAGCCCACCATATGTTTTCATATTGGTGCGTGGCATCTTCTAATGCGACAGTTTGGACTTAAGAACAAATTGGTCTGAAAAAGTTGCACATTTAGTAGTGCGATGGCACTATCGTAGAAGGTTTATCGCCGTGGGCGTTTCAGTTGGGCAACTCGATAAGGATGCAACTCGAGATTACATCCTTTGGTATAATAATATTATGAGACGCTACATTACTCGTCCGGGAGCGGCTTTGGGTCATTTGCTATATAATCAAATATTATCTAATTATTTTTAAATTAAATTTATTTGAAATGTTATCTAATTGTTTTATAATTCACAGATATCGAGCAATAGTAGTCCTCGTGATGTTGCAAGTGATCCAAATTAGGTATTTATAACGCAAGTTATACGGAGGAATTACACTTCATGTATGATATATCTATTGCACCTCCACTAGTTTCTAGGCATAGGGGACATGCTTGAGCAGAAGAAGATAAGTTTGATGCGGTTGACCATAATGTGGAAGAATTGCCTCTTATGACGCAGACGCAAACGCAGAGCCAAATTGGTTATGCTAGTCCAATGACGATGCAACCAACCTTTGGTTCAAATATTATGATTCAGAGGTCGGGTCATCTTCACACATGCATACACATGGGCGCGGTTGTAGAGAACATAATGAATATCTATATTATGAAACACCTATCTAATGAATTATAATCTGTAGTGTTGGGATTTAATATTTACTAATTTGGTTTGCTAGTTTTACAATTTTAATTTTTTATATATATTTCTAAATAGAAATTTAAAATTTTCGAATCATTTACTTGCATCAATAAAATAATCTATGTGTACTATCTAAAGGAGCTTTGGTACAGAAATATTTCTGTTTGGCTGCTCTTACTTTATGGTTATAAGATTATATGATATACATTAAAATCATTTTAAAAATTGTTTATACCTCACATAAATTAAATTGGTTTGAGATTTGACTATCACTCATATTTGGTTTTTAAAAGTTCTAAATCTTTTTCATATTTGTTTCCAGTTAAATGTGGAGATATTAAAAATAATTTATTTAAATTTTTTTCCTATTTGTTTCCCCTTAGATGAGTAGTTACTCAAAAAAAATCTATCAAAATTATTTTCCTATTTGTTTATGTTAAATGTGCTTATATGTATATATCAATTTTTTACCTATTTGTTTTCCTAAATATTAAAAAAATATATATTAAATTTTTTTTTTTTTTGATATTTTATTTAAAAGAATCACACATAAATAAAAGAAATTTTTTTTACAAAACAAAATTTTTTCACATTTTATCTTTAATTGACATTAAAAAAAATTATCCTTATTTTTTAGAATCACGCATACAAGAAAAAAAAATATTTCCAATTTTGAGCATCATATTTATAAATAATAATAGTAATATATATATATAATAATAATAATATACAAGAAAAAATAATATATATATATATATATATATATTGATTCTGTTTTTTTAAGAATCATGCATAAATAAATAATAAAAATAAATAATGTTTTACCTTTAATTACTATGTACTAGAAAAAATATTTTAAAAAAATCTAAAATGATTTCAAATATAAATTTTTTCCGCGAAAATAGTTGAGCTAAACTTTAGCTTCTATTAGATTACTTCATCATTTTCTTATTTTGTCGGCGTTGATTTTAATTTTTTTTTCTTTATTCTTAACATTCTAAGTTTTTTTTAGCTCCTCAATATCACTTTTTTCGGTTTTTTTCTTTTTTTTTTTCTTTTTTTTAGAATTTGAGGACTAGATGTAGGGTATTACATGTCCCCTCTTTATTATTATTTGTTTAAGATATATTATCTTTTTCATTTTTTTTGTTGGATTAAGATTTAGATTAAAAAAATTTTTAATAAAAGAATAATCTTTTTTTTAAAGAAGTTATAAATATATTAGAAATAGGTTTTATTTCTAATATTGTTTAGTTTGTCATTCCCTTACTATCAAAGGTTTAAACTAGAAGATAAAAAATTCCATTTGAAAATGTTTAAAAAAAAATTAATTCAAATTTGTTTGGAATTAGATAAATTTTTTTTTAAACAAAAATATAAAGAAAAAAATGATTATCAAGTAAAAAATTTTATTTCAACTTATATATATAAGACACGTAGTTCCAACCAGTAATAATAATAATCAATATAAGGCACGTAGTTTCAACCAGTAATAATAATAATCAATTCAATCCTTGGTTGTCGACAAGGGCTTCAGCCATTTGTCGAAAATGGTTGTTCTAAGAATGGGAAGATTTGATTGTTTCTTATTTTAGGAATAGTGAATCCTTTTATATTAGGGTCGTCGTGACGGTGTTACATCAAAATGAAATTAGACATGGTAGAAGATAAAAAAAATAATAATAATAAAAAATTAAAAATAAAAAGTTAGTTTTAGTATTTTTTTTTTTTTTAAGAAAAATTTTCAATTTAGTTTTGTTTTTAAGCACTTGTTGTGAGGACATTTTATTTGAATATTACAATGTAACAAAATAATTAGCAAAATATGGTAGTTTTTTTTTCTTTTTAAGAAAAAATTTCAATTTAGTTTTTTTAAGTACTTGTTGTGAGGACATTTTATTTTAATATTACAATGTAACAAAATAATTAGTAAAATATGGTAGTTTGAAAAGTATTTGGAAGAATGTGGTGGTTTTTGGGAAAGAGAAGGTCGAGAGTCAAAGGCTTGAAGAAAGAAAATTGTTTTTAAATAGGTTGAGAGTTGAACTCTCAACCAAGAAAGCTTGGTACACTCTCGTGTTGCCGATATTCTTGGTCGAGGCTTCAACCCTCAACCTCTCCCTTTTTTAAACTCCCCTCTTCCTCCTCTTCCGTCACCTTTTCTCTTCTTCATTTCCCCCAAATTTCTCTCCTCTCCCAATCTTCTGAATACTTCTCTTCTCTCCAAATTTCTCTTCACTTTCCCACATACTATCCATTAAATTCTATTTTAAAATAATAAAATTTTTGTCTCTATTCTCATAATATTCTGTTCATTTTAATGCACAATGATTGTCAAATGCTACACGATATGACCCCATCGGCCAATTAAATTAAGGGATTAAGATTAAGTTTAATATGGTTAGAGACACAATTTCAAGATTAAGTTTAATATGGTTAGGGACACAATTTCCAAGACTCGATGATGATGCGAGGAATCTGTCATGAGATATGCTCAAGCATACAAACTACATATGGTGGATGGAAGTCTGTTTTCTAATAAATCAAGTCACGGTCCTTCCACTGTTAGCCAATCTCCATGAATCTAATGTTCCTTCTATTGTTAGCCAATCTCCATGAATCTAATGTTCCTTCTATTGTTAGCCAATCTCCATGAAAGGAAACGATTTTAAGGTGGAGCGTGTTTGACATGGTTGTATAAACAGTTATGTAAAGCAACAAAATATGATGTTTGTGAAACCATTGAGTCTCCGATACTTACTTCTACAAATATGAGCTTAGGAACGATTTTCAACCATGGCTCCATAGTTGTGACATGTCAATGATCATCAATGAGCTGGCTTGGTATATTATTTTAATTTAATTTAACTAATATTTTTTATATGACTAATATAGTTAATTTAAAATCTAAAATGTTAATTTTAAAATATAAGTGGAGAGACCAGTTTTGTGTAACTAGGTCAGGTTGAAGAAGAATAGTGGAGAAGATTAAGAAAAATAGTAGTTTCCTACCTTTGAAGACCATCTTCTATGTGGGAAACACTTCTTCTTCTACCAATCATGAACTATAATATGGTATTCTTCTTCTTTACAACACCTTCATAAAAGTTACGTTGCTATTATCTATGAAGAACCAACGAGGAGTTGTGGTCTCTCAATGGATTTTGGCAAATGAGTAATTCTTTGTGTGAAGAAGAGAGAATTGGGGAGGGAGAGAGTTTTTTCTTCGCACATAACTTTTCTGTGCTCATCACTTCTTTTGAAACTCCCTTCTCTTCTTTTATGTAAAACTGTGAGGGAGAAAGAAGGCAAAATTTAATTTAAATTTAAAACCAAAATTTAACTTGGAGTTATTTAATATAATATAATAATTTTAAATCATATTTAATAAATATAATTAAATAAAAATAATTAATTTACAATTAATTAATTCATTCATATTTAATTTAAATTTGAATCATATTCACATAACCTTCTCTCACATAACCTATAATTTTAATATGAATCTCATTCATATTAATTTTAACCTATAGTTTTTATATGAATCTCAGTCATATAATTAATATTTAAATTTTATTTAAATGTTCATCTTTCTTATAACATAAAGTATAAATTTTGAATCTCATTCAAAATAAACTTTATATTATAATGTATCTATATACATTATACTAATTGTATCACATACAATTAACTCCCTCATTAATTTGAACAATTCAAATTAAATCCAAAATATTTGATTCTTATACAAACCCTTAATAAGCTAGGAATGGGACCTTATGGACTTATAGTTAGAAGCTCCAATGATATGAGATTAATCAATTAAATTCTTTAATTAAATTAATCAATATTCATTAACTGTAAGTCACTCCACTAAAGACTTACAGCTACACTTTTCGCACTATAAATATATTTCTGTGTCCATGAAATTAACTAATCAACAGTAAGTCAACCATTCACAAATTACTCATAACTACAATTAGGTCAAATTACCGTCTTACCCTTGTAGTTATATTTAACTCATTAAGTACCACTTATCCTTCTCATGAACAAACTGTTTATAGTCCAACTATAAACTAACCTCTCTCAGGGTGAGGCCTCATTCTTCAGGACTCAAGATCAACCCTTGAGGGAGTAATTTATCTACTTACCCTAAACACGGGAATGAGTGAATTTCATCTTGTGAAGATATGTTCCCAGCTCCCTAATCAAATCCACAAAATGGTAGGCATATTGAGTCGGCGATCTGGCCACTCTCACCCATATAGATCAAAGGATTGTCCTCATAGACAGGAGTTCAAAACTCATTCAACTATACAAATCAAAGGATTATCCTCATGAACAGGAGTTCATAACTCACTTAGGATTAAAGTTGAGTTATCTATAGTCATCATATGAAATATTAATTTCTTCAATTAACGACATTACAAAGAGAAATTAAACATTTTACGATCTGGTCTTGTACAAACTCTTTGCATAGGATACCCCACTCACATGTCCCACATGAACGGTTAGGATCAAATCGTTTGTACCACTTTACAACTTTTTGTAACAATTACAAAGTGGGTCATATCCTTACTATAATAAGGCACCCAACTTTATTCCTATACTACACACCTTTTTTGTTATTACTTAAATATGATCCAACCTCGTATGTCAACCACATACATGTTTAAGTTTACATTAAATAACCATGGAATCTTAGTTAATAACTTCTTATTTTATTAAATAAATAAAATGTATTTACAATTTACAAAATCACTAGACCCAAGAAATTTAGAACACACCAGTCCCAACAAGGATTACATCCTTTGGTATAATAATATTACGAGACGCTACATTACTCGTCCAGGAGTAGCTTTGGGTCATTTGGTACATAATTAACTATTGTCTAATTATTTTTAATTTAAATTTATTTTAAATATTGTCTAATTGTTTTAAAATTCGCAAAGATCGAGCAACAGTAGCTTTTGTGATATTGCAGATGATCCAAATCAGATACTTACTATATGCAGTAAGAATGAGAATTACATGGAGGAGTTACACTACATGTACGATATACCTATTGCACCTCCATAGTTTCTCAACATAGAGCACGTGCTCAAGTAGAAGAAGATGAGTTTGATGTGGTTGACCATAATGTGGAAGAATTGCCTCCTATAATGTTGACGCAGAGCCAGACTGGTTATGCTAGTCCGATGATGATGCAACCAACCTTTGGTTCAGATATTGTGATTCGGAGGTCGATCCATCGTCTTCATACATGCATACACATGGATGCAGTCGCGGAGAACATAATGAATATTTATATTATGAAGCGGTACCAGAGCAACCAGAGCAATCTAGAGTTCAAAGTCGACGATGAAAGCCAGCTCAAAATCAGCGATGTCCACCTTGTGGGAACATTAAGATTATTTTTAGTGAAAGAAAAACATTAAAATTATTGTATTAATATTGATAGTTTAATTTTATATTTTATCATTTTCCCATTATGAACAATAGTTTTAATGTTTTTTTTTTTTACATTGGTTTAGACAATTTCTTTGAAAAACTATTAGTTATTAATAAAATATATCTTTTTTATTATTAAAAACCACAACGGTTTAAAAAAAAGGTTAGTTAAAATATTGTTATTAATAAAATATATTTTTATAAAAAAATATAATTGTAAAAAAGTTAAAACATTTATTTTCATTTAAATAATTAAAACTACAATATTTTCATAAATATTTTCAAAACTACTGCATCTTTTTAAATTTTCTAAAGTTACAGTTCACTTCTAATTCTAATTTGCTCGTTGTGATTCACATCTTTTCTATCTAATCAAACTTTATGTTTTAATGTTTTTAAAAAAATGGGTTTTAAGGTATTTAAAAAGTTACAATCATTTGGAGTAAACAATCTTTTCCTAACTACATCCTTATCTTCTCTGCAAAAACATGTAAAAATTTATTTATTCTAAAAACAAATAATAAAAATGACAAAAAATAGAGATGGAAAATTTTGTTAGAGTGAGGACTATTTTGTAAAAGGGAAAAATTTAGGAAAACAAATAACACGAGTAACTTGAAAGACTGAAGTGAAAAAAAAAAAAAAAATATATATATATATATATATATATATAGTATCAACTTAAGAAACAGTCGATTCTAAAGTTTCATCGGTAAATATAGTGAAAACATTTGAAAGTTAGAAGAATGACAAAATCAATTTTTTTAAGTATTAATTAGAAATTATGGAAGGTCAAAAATACCTCTAAACAATAATTACATTGTCTTTAAAAATCAGACAAAATGCACATTTTTCCTAAAATGCAAAGCTCCAAACCCAAATACACCAATACACTATACTTATACCAAACCTAATCTTACTTAACACATCACTCAATTTGAATTAGATATAAAATATGATATTCTCGATCGACAGTCACTAAGAAAGGAGGAAAAAAATAAAAATAAGGACAAATGTGAAAGGGAACAGAAAACTTCCCCTTGAACGTTGGAGTGGACCGGATGGTGGTAGTATTTTGCATCCCTTGAGCCTTTTCACCTTCACCTAAGAACACAACTCATAGAGGTTATATGCTATGTAGGAAAAAAAAGCTTAAATGTCCTGTTGGAGTGGACCGGATAGTGGTAGTGTTTTGCATCCCTTGAGCCTTGTAGAACACAACTCACAAAGGTTAAATGCTTAAGTAGAGAAAAAAGCAAAAAAAGAAAAAAAAAAAAAAAAAAAAAAACTTAAGTGTTGGTGAATGGATGTGCAAACTCATCTTGTCCTTAACCGGGTTGTGCCATGGTGTTGTTAATTTGAAGAAATTAGAGTATATACATTAGCGATCTCAATCCTATTTTGTTGGCCTTTGGGATCGAACTAATGATTAATAGGAATCGTCAGAGACTTTTAAATTTACTTTCTAATGAGAACATTGAGTAGGAAAACGATTGCCTAGACTTAGTTATTTTTACTGACCAATCAATTTGAAGCTAGAGGTGTCAAAAAAGTTACGGCTTGTGGCATATTTGGATCGGCCTTTGGCTTCCCATTGAAATCCATATTTACGACTAATTTTTCATATCCTTGATTTCACGTTTCAATGACATTATTTTAAAATGAGAAAACTAGAAAAACGCAACTTCTATAGGAGAAAAATGACCTTGTTAGACTTGGTCATATATAATGATGAGTAGTTTGTTAGACATGTTCTATCATTTAAAAATTACACTACGCTCTTGTTAGGACTTGCAATAGAGACGGTTGTATGAACATTATTTCCTCCAAAACTGTTTGAGAAACAATTTTGGATTATGGAGATGTAAAACTAGTTAACAACAAAATCACAAGATATTTTCAACGGAGAAAATGTTAGGTTTTATGCCCTAAAACTCGTAGATTGTAAATGTAATTATTTGACCGTCATTAAATCATTAATAAAGAATTATTGATGTGTTACTTCAATAAGTGTTATTGATTGTTTTTGTTTGTTTTGTCTTAATAACCCTAAATTCAATAAACTAACATCCTAGGCTGTTTTATGAGTCTTGAACTATATATGGGGACATACGGAGATCAATGTTCAAGATACAGTCTAAAAGGTCTATAGTATAGGGATGAGGTTGGATACCTTATCCTAGTGACACTATGGATACGACCCACTTTGTATTTGATACAAATGCAATGATCTAACGCGTTCGTGTAGGTGACATGCGAGTGGGGGTATCATATGCAATGAGTTTGCATAAGACCGGACCACGAAATAGTGATCACTAGATGTAACTCCATTGACTAGTTAGGTTTCTATTTCAATAAGATGACCTAGACAACTTAATCTTAATTTTGAGTATATTATGAACAGTGTCCACAAGAGATTGTCCTTTGATTTGTATGGGTGAGAGTGGTCGTTTGCCAACTCAATATGTCTACCATATTGGGGACAAGACTGAATGGGGAGTTGATGACATAATTATACAAGATGGAATCACTCATTCCCATCTTTAGGGTAAATAGATAAGTGTTCTCTTAAGTGATGTCTTCGGGACTTGAACAAAAGATCCTACCCTCTCACTAGCCCGAGAGAGGTTTTTGTTTAATGGTTGGACCATAAACAGGTTGTTCATTAGAGGAGCACCGGTATTTAAGGATTTAGAAGTAACCTAGGGGTAAAACGAACATTTGTGAGGGACTAATTTGCTACTATTGGTCTATATCCATGGACACAAAAAATATATCTGCAATGAGAAAAGTGCAGTTGTGGATCTTTAGTGAAGTGTACCCACAATTAACGAATATTGATTAATGGTGGTTAATGAGTTTAGCCGATTAATCTCATATCGTTGGAGCTTATGATTTGTAGGTCCATTAAATCCCCTTCCTAGCTCATAAAGAGTGTTGAGGCATTTATGTCTTGAATGAAATTTGAATTGTTTAAATTTACTTAGGGAAAAAGTATAATGTATGATGATAGATTATAATATAAAGTTTATTTTAAACTTTATAAAATAAATTTAATTTTAGATATGATACAAAATTAATTTTTTAGAGAATTAAATATTTGAAGAAGTTCAAATATTAATATGAATTAAATTCATATTAAAACTATAGGTTAAAATTAATGTGTAGTAGATGCACATTAAAACTATAAGTTATGAGAGAATAACAATTGAATATGATTCAAATGTAGGTTAAATTAAATATTAGATACTTAATTTGACAATTAATTAATTAAAGAATTAATTTTCTAAATTTATTTTAATTAAATTTGATTTAATTAAATTAAATGAATAAAACTATAAGTATATAGGAGATGCTCATTTAAATATGACTTAAATGAAATAATTAATTAAATTATATTTAATTAATTATTATTTATTTTTATTTACTTAAATGTTAAATTACTTAAATAAATAAATAAAAAAAAAAAAAAGTAACTCCATATGAGAGCTGCTTTACATCTCTCTCAAGGTTCTCTGTGTTCACACTCCTTTGTGATTTTCCTATACCATTCCAATTAATTTTGAGTTTGGTTCTATATTTCTTCTAACTGCGTCAAGGAAAACAATTTACTTTCTAACGAGGACATATGATCTTTTTTATTTTAAGGGAAGTTACGAGTATATCAATCAATCAAGCCAAAAGTAACAGATTTGAGAGGCTTCAGCTTTGAGATGACGATCTTGATCGTTCTCATTCTCTTTTGGATGATGATTCAAAACATCCCTATTACTCATTCAAGATTGTTTGTAGTTCTATTAAATTTGTCTTCCCCACAAACGGCGCCATACTTAGCTTTATTCTGGAAACTTTCTAGAAACTCTCCCAAAGATTTTTCTTCAAGTGTTCAAATTCTTGTTGCATAAATTATCTATTTTTATTTGTAATTATCGTTCATAATCTCTATCCTCTGCCAAATTACCCTCTTTTAGACTATCCAGTCAATGAGTGCATCCAAAAAATCATGAGTCTTGACTAAAGTTCGACACTCTTTTCGAATAGATAAAGAAAACCCATGAAAACGCCGCCAACCTTAGGCACAAAATTGTGGGTCTAAACTCGCTGTAAATAGGCTGCTAGAAAAGGTCAACTGATATCCATCTACGATGGTTGTTGCTGTAGACTCGCTGGGCGTTGTTCGTGATCTATGGTCGTCGGCGATAGGGTGAGGGTTAGTCGCTATGAGGGTGAGGGAAAGAAGATTTTAGGGCTTTTTTCTTTCTTTTCTTTTCTCTTTTTTCTATTTGTGACCTCATGAATAGGAACCTTTTAAATTTTTTTTAAGCTCCAACTAAATATTTAATTGAAAAACAAAAAGATAATCCAATTTTTGGAAAATATAGGAGATAAAATTTGGATCTTTCAAATATATCTCAACAATCCAAAGCATATATTTAACTTCTCAAAACTATAATCTCACTGTGCTCACAAAGTTGGAGGAATGATCTATTTCTGGAATATCATATGAGGAGTCTAGTCTAGGGAAAACCTAGTCAAGCACCACACACAAACCCGCGAGTCCAAAGAAACTAACATCAACCATAATACATCCTTATCCTCAACAATCCTAATAATATCAAGAATCTAGAATTTTGAACCAAATTTAGTTGGATAAAAGAGTAGAAATAGAATGTTATTAACTTAAAGTGGATAATAAAAATAAAAAAAAAACCAAACAATTAATATTAGATTTTTCTGAAAATGACCATATAAATAATAAAAATCTATCAAAATAAGATAATTGACTTTCAAATTGAAAATTAAAAAAAAAATAATTATGACCATGAAATATATGCAAATCTGACCACAAAAGTATAGTCATATAGAAACATGTAAAATATAATTACATAAAGAAGAAGTTCTCGGGGCAATCCAGGGAATATAGAAAATACAAATCCATGGAAGTGTGTTTCACATTTTGCTGAAGAAACCTAAATTTTGCTTATTATTCCAATTCTAGTCCAAAATTTGCTACATACCACTGTTCGATGAGATTTCCGAAAGAATTTAATTCGTGGAACTTGAGCTTCATATTTGTATTAGTTTCAATTTTGTGAGTACAATCTCTAATATATATGATCCTTTGATTCTTTCTCTCAAAGAAAAGTAAACATATGCGACTTGAATTCTTGAGATCTTCTATGAAACTTTTCTCTCAAGGTCTTCAATTCAACTCCATGGTCTTCAATCTTTGGATCTTTGAATCTTTAACTTCTTTGGAATTTCAGGGGCTTCAATCTTTGGATCTTTGAATCTTTAACTTCTTTGGAATTTCAGGGGCTTCAATCTCTAGAGCTTGTGAGCTTCGGTCTTTAGATTTTGAGCTTCGGCCTTCAATTCTTCAGAATCCGAATTTCCAGAGCTTCAGCACTTTTCTTCCCTCTCCAAAAAGGCCTCCCAAATGAAGAAATAAAGCCTCTATTTATAGAGTTTCTATGGGCCTTCATGGGCTTGGGCCTAATTGCTTTTAGGCCCAAAAATTGGAATTAGGCTTGGGCCCAATATCTTCTTTGGCCCAAAAAAATTCACAATGGGCTTGAATTGGGTTGGGCTTTTGACCCGAGCGGCTTTAATTACTCGGCCCAATCTGATTTATAAATTCCACAATGCATTTGGACTTTGTTATAATGACGTGGCGAAATTTGGTTGGCCGAAATTTCTCATTCAACAAATGCCCCCTTTTCGAGATTTTTACACGTGTATGAGTGGATGAATCTCGAAAAAGAAGATAAAGTTGGAATCAAAATACAAATTATACGTTCTTGATTTTGACTCTATTTGGTATGTCAATTTAATCAAACTTATGAATTTAGTACGTAAATTTGATTTAAATTTTGCGTATCTGACACACACTTTTTGGCAACTTATCAAAACATGAATTTGGAGTCAAATGTTTTGATTTTTATTGTTAACACCATCTCCAATTTAAACTTTAGCAGAATTTGTGCTCTTCAAAATTGAATTTGGAGTTGAGTTGAATTTCTATCCGAAATGTCTTAATTGAATGTGGGATAGAATTTGGGGTGAATTTGAATTTCAATCGATTTTAGTTAAAAAATTAGAATATGCCCAAATTTTGACTTGAGAAAGATTTGGTTTTGGATATAATTTGAACTTAATCCAAATTTTGGTTTGGATTTGTATCACACTCTAATTTATACCCATATTTTGAGCTAAGAAGTGAAAGTTTACCCCAATTTTGACTTTGAATTTGAAATATGATTTTGATTTTATTTCACTCCCAATTTGGGGATACAATTTAGGATTAAATCAATTTTTGACTTAAGAAGTATTTGATTTTGGAATATAATTTGAATGCAATCTAGAATTTTGTTTGGATTTGAATTGAGATTTGGGTCAAGTTAAACTAAGATTTTAGAGGTTTTGGATTCCTAAATCTGTTTGGATACCAAAAAAAGGGAAATTCCCCAAATCGCGCGCGGAATCCTGTCGTCGTTTGGCTATATATACATGGAAGTACAATGCTTCCATCATTCCCAATTTGCTCCGCCTTCACTGCTGCAGCTGCTATTGAAATTACCGGGCGCCGCCGAAGTATTCTGCTGCTGTTATCGGAAGCCGTGGAACGCCGTCGGAGGTGCATCGTCGTCGCGTTGCCATTCTGTCGTCGAGTAACCCATTCCACCGAAGTTTTGCCGACCACCGCAAGTTATATAATAATGGGTTTGAGAGTTGGAGCGAAGATGAGTTGCAACGGGGAGGCAAGACAGCGTGAAAGCGAAAGTCGGGAAATAGTCTGAGCGAGAGTTGAGGGAGACAACGAGAGAACGAAAGAGCAAGAGTTGAGCGAGAGTCTGAGAGTTAAGCGACCTTTTTTTTTTTTTTGTGCGCTATTGTCATTATTTTCGGCCTAATCACTTACTCCCTTTGTTTGCAGGCTAACTTGCATCCCAACGAAACAACTCTCCTCCTTTTTTTGGGGCTCGCAATCCTTCTTGCCAACGGTTGATTTAATGTATCCACTACGGACTCGGTGCGTGACGACTTGAATTACTAATTTGTCATCCTCTGTTGCTTTAGTGCATGAAGATTTGAGTGACTGACTCACCGCCTTTTTTGCTGCCTTGGCGCATGAAGATTTAAATTGTTGATCCACCGTCTCCCTATAGGTAGGGACGACCCTGGAGCTTGAACTATTGAGTTAAGGATGAGCCCGGGAAGATCTTAGCGACTATGGCTCGCCGTCACCCTACAGGTAGGGATGGCCCTGGGTCTTTGAACTATTGAATCAGGGATGAGCCCAGGAAGATCTTAGCGATTTGAAGGTCTTAGCTACTGAAGTTTACCGTCACCCTACAGGTAGGGATGACCCTGGGTCTCTGAACTATTGAATTAGGGATGAGCCCAAGAAGATCTTAGCGATTTGAAGGTCTTATCGACTGAAGTTCGTCGTCACCCTATAGGTAGGGATGACCCTGGGTCTCTGAACTATTGAATTAGGGATGAACCTAGGAAGATCTTAGCGATTTGAAGGTCTTAGCGACTGAAGTTCGCCGTCACCCTACAGGTAGGGATGACCCTGGGTCTCTGAACTATTGAATTAGAGCCCAGGAAGATCTTAGCGATTTGAATTTTGACCCTAGGACTGGGCACGCTTAAGGGTGGTGATGTTGCGATGCCGATATCAGTGGGAGACAATTTTTTTTTTTTTTTGGAATATGTTCACTTCTGCTTCACCATTTAAAACTTTGATGTCTCTGTTTCTTCTAGATCGAGTAATTAAGACCTAACTTCTTATGGTGACGTTTTCCTTGCAGGACAATGGTTTACTTTGTGGAGCATGTCTCGTCTGGGAAAACACAGCTCGTGATCCTTGCAGAGAGGCACCAGCCTATAAAGAGTGGACTTACCTTTACTGTGGAGGCCCCCCTAACTAGTTTCTTTTCAGATATTTGGCCAGAGTTAGATTACGATATGTCCCTCCCCGAGCTATCTGTTGAGGTGCCTTTTCATCAGGGGGAAAAGGTGTGGATCCTAAGGTCACCGATTCATGACACGGCTCCTTCCCTGATCAATTGTTAACTCTCGGGCGGCGCATGCTGGAAGGCGAAACCCGCTGGAGCACCATTGTGAAAGTCCCAGGTGAATTCACTTTTATTGACTGCTACTGGGAATGGTTAGAGCTTGTAGTTAGCCGAAATGAACGGTTTCTTCACGACGTTCGTTTGTTTAATGCAGTGATGGCTTCTTCATATACATAGGATCACAATAATGATGTGGTTCGGGTTTTTTGTGAGGCTTGGTGTTCGTCTACTAACACTCTCCATATCATGGCGGGCGAAGTATCCATTTCTTTATGGGACCTATGGTCGCTTGGGGGTCTTCCGATCTGGGGGACTTTATATGAGGAGGTCATTCCTTGCTATGAAGAATTAACCGGCGCGTGAGAGAAGAGAAGATATCTCCCAAAGACTTATGAGCATCTGTTTGCATCCTACTATTCGATAGTTTACTCCCAGAGGGAAGACCGTGCATCATCCTCAAAAAACGAGTCCCAAGTAACTATAAGTTCTTGGATTTCATTTTGGTTTCTTGGAGCTCGAAAATATGATAAACCTCTTGCACGAAAACAAAGGAAGGATTCCCGCTCTCGATCCACTCATAACCCGGATGGTGCAAAAATCAAGTATCGAGGCTGGTCAACTAGGGAAATATGCGGTTCAAGGAACTTGGAATAGAAGACACCTTCAAAGACAAAACATATCTAGCCGCTTTCTTGTCCTGTTGGTTGGGTCTTTTCGTGTTCCCCCAAAAGGGAGCTTTCCTTCATCTAGGAGTTTTTAAAGTTACTAGCACGATGGCTGATGGGAAGTCTTACAGCCATGGTATTCCAGTCCTAGCCAATATATATCATGGCCTAAGGCTGATTACTAAAGCTACCAACCCAATTGGACGTATGGATTTTCACTTTCCTATGCATTACCTCGTTCCTGTGGATGTGCGGGGTCCTAAGATGGCCAATTTTTCTGTAGAAGGTGGCTCGATCTATTTCGGGGAATATGAAGCGCGAGAGTTAATCCATAAAGGTGCAAACATCCAATGGCATGTAACTATCCAGGGTCGAAATAGGCATGAGCGTTTGGTTGATGATAATGACTTATCGTCCCAACATTCTTACCAAATTTCCAGCATGCGATCCGGTTATGTATCGTCCTAGTGTGGAAATACCTTGATACTAGAATTATACAGTCCTTATCAATTTGGACGGCAGTTTGGTTTTTATCAAGACACTCCTAATGATATAAGGGGAATGCCCCCTGTCGCTACACTTGATAACCACTTGTATTACTTCAGGGTTTGTACGAGGCGTAACACATTATCCCAAGTGTTTTTGCCACCTCGCAAGTTGGAGCCATGTAACCATGCTACATCACAATACCGAAACTGGTGGCTGTCAAAACATGGGAGTTATTTTGAGGATAACATTCATCAACTAGTAAGCAATGCTATTCCTCCCCCATCGCAACCCCGACTACCCAAGAATAAAGAGGCTAACCAAGGTGGCAAACAACTTCGTCTTATTGAAGAAGCGATTTGTACCTCTCGAAACGATGATGTTATTCATGCAGAAGCGAGCCACAGTAGTACCAGTGATCATCATTGGAAGAGACCCCCGAAGAAGATGAAAGGATCCTGTGATAATAATTTTTTTGAAGGGATCCCAAGTACTTCAGGACTCCCTACTGCTATTATACCGTTGGTATGTATGTTCTCTGTTCAAGTTATCTTTGTTTTTTTTCTTTACCAGGTAATTTATTTATTTATTTATTTTATTTTATATTTTTTTTTAGCAGTCTCCCTTGATTGGCACCTTCAAGAGCTTGCGGAGCCGAACAGTGAAGAATCTTTGATGGGGCCTTATAATTTGGATTCATCCATGGACAAGGTTGGTACTTCTACATTACCAATAGCTGAAACAATTGAACCACCCTTACGACCTCGTGCTATTTTAGAGGATATTCGACGTGGCAAAATGAAAGTAAGTAGTGAAAGCACTGGAGTTTTAACCTCTCCACTTGAAGAAGTTGGTTGTTCTATCTAAAGCCCTCTTCATAGAGAAAATCATGCCTCCTCCTGGTCCGCTAAGAATTTCAGAACCGACTCAACGCGTCTGTAAAAAAACAAACGTTGGGAATCCCGAGGCTTTTCTATACTGCGGCGATGTAGTAGTTTCGAGTTTTTATTGACAAGCAACGCTATCCCTGTGGGAAAGCATTCGGTATAAGATTGTGCGTACTCTATTTGAGCAAGTTCCGAATCTCAGGTTGGAAGGCACAAAGGTATTCTATGGTATTTCGAAGATTCATGCAGAGAATTTGACTTCACTTTAGGAGTTTGTGGAGAATTATCTCAAAAGGGTGGAAAATTTCAATTCGCTACAGTCCTCGTATTCCGCAATTATCTTCAACTGATAAAGATCATCAGTTGGAAGAGAAAACATCTCGCATGAAAGAAATCCTTACTTTGATCGACCAAATGCGAGGAGAAGATAAAACCATTCGAGAGCGAGTTGCACAGTTAGCCTCAAAAAAGGAGGAATTAGAAGTTAGACTTCGAGAGGTCAAAACCGAATACGGGAAACTTTTGAGTTTGTGTGATGAGAAGAAGGAGGCCTTAGACAAAAGGGAACTTGAAGTCGCCTAGATGCAAGAAGAAATCAATACTCTTAAGAGCACTCCTACTATAACCGATGAGGGTGTCGAGGCTTTTGCTACAATTCGAGACAACATAGAAACTACACGCGAAGAGTTGAAGAACTTCAAGTGGAGGCTTTGATTTTTTTTTTTCTTTTGTATGTACCCACCAGGGTTCAAATTTAATGAAATTTATATATTTTTTTTTTATGTGACTGCACTTAACAAATTTTAAGCTGCCTATGTACCTTTTTATAATAACAGGATCAAGTCATTACGTAGTTCATTGCGAATATGTTTTATATATATATAGCTGTTCGCTTTTAAGCTCATGCGGACCAAGAGCATATACATCAATTTTCTTTTTGCATATAACGTTAGGCATAAAATCTTTTAAGGAACTTGCCATTGATTGGGCCGATTCTTAATCCATCTTGGTCAACGATCTCGTACACTCTGTTTGTATAGACTTCTTTAACAACATAGGGTCCATCCCATTTAGGTATGAACTTTTTCCCTGTATGTCTCGTTGTGATGATAGGTCTTCTTACAGCAAGTACTAAATCTCCAATCTGAAACGATCGAGACTTCACATGTTTGTCGAAAGCTTTAGATATTGGTGCTTGATAACATTCCAATGCCTGTTGAGCCTCGAGTCTCTTCTCGTCAAGTGCTTCTAGCTCTTGAAGATGTAATTTGGCATTGTCTTCAGTAGTTAGTCCTTCTTGAATCACCATTCTCAGCGATGGAATTTCCCTCTCTAGTGGGAGAACGGCTTCTACTCCATAAACCAGAGAGTATGGTGTGACTCCTGTGGGAGTGCGATGGGTAGTTCGGTAAGCCCATAGGACTTCCCCGATCTTTTCCTGCCAATCTTTTTTCATTTTAGAGACTACCTTTTTTAGCAGATTACATAAAGTCTTATTAAACGCTTCTGCCAGTCCATTCGCTGCAGCATTGTACATAGAAGACTTGTACTACTTAAATTTAAACTTTTCGCACAACTTGTCCTTCAGACTGTTGACAAACTGTCTTCCATTACCTGTGAAAATACGATGAGGGATCCCGTATCGATAAATGATGTGCGTATGAACAAACTTACGATATTTTCTTTTTTTGCTTCCCTCAAAGGCACAGCTTCAGCCCACCTTGAAAAGTAATCTGTTCCAGCAAGAATATAAGAGTGTCCGCTCGACGACTTAGGTGTTATAGGTCCTACCAGATCAAGTCCCCAAGCTTTAAACGGCCATGAAGCTACTGTCGAGTGAAGAGGCTCTGGCGGCTGATGTATAAAATTTGCATGGAATTGACAAGCTTCGCATCGCTTTGCATACTGCATGGAGTCATGCACCATTGTCGGCCAGTAATAGCCCATTCTTCTCAATTGATGCTGGAGTTTTGGTCCGGACTGATGAGCGCCATCGACCCCTGAATGTGCTTCATCTAGGGCTCATGCAGATGCTTCTTTACCTAAACATCGAAGAAATAGACCCTCATATGAGCGTCGATAGAGTGTATCATTGTAATAGATAAATTGGGCAGCTCTTCTTCGCATCTCAATTTTATGTCGCGGGTCCATGGGAAGCTTCCCGTGTTGTAGGTAATTTATAATACAGAGTCGCCAGTCCTCCTCTTCGATCACGAAAACGGATATAGTATCAGTTTCTTCATGTTGTTCTTTGATCGGTGGAATGATCCACCTTTGACAAAGAGGGATATTCGTAGGAATGTCGCTCGCAATTGCCAAAGTAGTAGCAAGATTTGCAAGTGCATCCGCTTTCCTATTCTCTGACCTTGGTATATGTTCAAGTATTATACCCTCAAACTTATCCATTAGCCTCTTAGCAAGGATAAAGTAAGACTTTAAGTCCTCATGTTTCACATCATACCGGCGTGAGAGCTGATTTATAATTAGCTTTGAGTCGCCGTAAATTTCAATGTATATTATCCCCATATCCAAAGCTATTTGTAGACTGATGATGAGTGCTTGGTATTCAGCAACGTTATTTGAACATTGCTCACTGAGAGTGAAGCTATATGGTAACATGTGCTTTTCCGAGGAAATGAAGATAATGTCGACGCCTGCTCCACTTCTTCGAGCTGCGCCATCAAAGTACATGGTCCAAGGCTCCATGATTTCGGCGTAAAATACTTCTTCGTCGAGCAAATCTTCACATAGTTCCCAATCTGATGGGATCGGATGATTAGCCAAGAAATTTGCCAGTGTTTGACCCTTCACTGCTTTTTGAGGTACATACACTATATCATATTGTTGAAGTGTAACTGCCATTTAGTAAGGCGTCCCGAGATGACTGGCCTAGATAGGATGTACTTGACTGGGTCGGCTTTTGCAACCAAGTGTACAGTGAAGACTTGCATGTAGTGTCTCAATTTGTCTATTGCGAAGAACAAAGCAAGACACATTTTCTCAATTGGAGAATAATTTAGCTCAGCTCTAGTCAAGGTTCTACTTAAATAGTAGACTGCACGTTCCTTACCTCTCTCCTTTTCTTGTGCGAGTAATGCTTCGATCGATCTTTCTTGTGCAGCTATGTATAATATCAACGGTTTTCCAGCAGTCGGTGCACTCAGGACCGGCGGGTTGAGCAAATACTTTTTCATACTGTCAAATGCATTTTGGCATGCCTGATCCCATTCAAACACTGTATCTTTTCTCATCAGTCTTTGAAAGGGTTGACATCGACCTGCAAGATTAGATATAAACCTTCTGATGTAGGCCAAGCGGCCTTGGAGACTTCTTAACTCATGCAGGTTTTTTGGACTTGGCATTTTCTGGATGGCATCAATTTTAGATTGATCAATTTCTATCCCGCGGTGCCTCAGACTTGACTTGATCATTGATTCGTCATTTCCCCGGTCGCTGAAAGCATCCACTTCGCTCAACTTCTTTGTCGTAACTATTCGTTGCTCGGGCCTACAAGAGCCTTTGGCCACTGGAACCTCGGTCGATATGACTTCGCTAATGTCATCACTTTTCATGTAGAATTTTGCGTCAGCAAAATGAGATTCAGCTTCTGAAAAAGGTTTGGTGTCGGCATCAACTTTCGTAATGCCTTGCTGATAAAACTTAAAACACTGATGGAGCGTGGACGTTACAACTCCGTTTTCATGAATCCAGGGACGTCCTTCAGTAGTCTGTATGTAGTTCTTGAATTGATCACATGAAATAGGGTATTTGCTCTTAAATCCCCTATGACGAGTTCAAGGCGAATCATCCCTATTGCTCGTTGCCTTCCTTGATTAAAGCCTTGAATCACCAGCTTGCTGGTGGATAATTCATCCATCGAAATGCCTAACTGGTTCATAGTCGATTTTGGCATTATGTTGACAGCTGATCCATCATCAATGAGGATCCGACTAAACTTTTGCTCTCAAATATATCCAGACACAAATAAAGGTCTATTATGAAGTTTTGATCAGAGTAACAAATCTTCGTCGGTGAATGATATCGCTACGCAACATGAAGCACATGTGTCTGCTTGAGAAGTAGAAGCAGTCGGACAGCTATCACCTTTTAATATTTCAACCAGTGCATCCTTGGTCTCCTGTGGTAGTGACAACAAATCATTTATGCTGAAAGAGGGTAGTTCTTCTGGTCGGGTTGTTGCCTTTGCCGCATTTGAAGGAGTGCCATCTTCTTCCGTCACATTAATGACGTGACACGCAACAGTTTCACCTGAAAAACTCTTTGGAAAGAAGTCTCTCAAGGTTATCGGTTGCCGAGGTCGAGGAAGTTCCTCACTTTCTCCGATGATCGGTCGAGGTCTTTTCATACTCGACCTTGTTTTTCTTTTTTGGGTCTTACTTCTTCTTTTATGGTTTCGGTGCGAGCGTGATTCTTTCTGAGTAAAATTTTGTTTATGTTTCTTTCGTCGGGTTACCAACGTCCATCCTTCATCTATATCTTCAACTCGTTCTTCTTTCTTTTGTAAGTTGGTGTTTTGAAAGTCGATCCTCCCTGTGGCCTTTAATGCCGGATATATAATGATCGGCTCCAAAGAACCAAACTGGATTAAACTCCCTGTTGCAAACATGAGGATGTCTGGATGAATCATTACTACAGCGTGATTTGTCTATGCCACGTCTTCTAGGTCCAACTCAATTTTTCTTTCTTGAGCTAATTTCAAAATTAACTTTTTCAATACAAAGCATTTTTCCACTTGATGGCTCACAACTCGATGATATTTGCAGTAATTTGGATCGTTTACTCTCCCCAATTTTGTTGGTCGCTTACATTCAGGGAGCTCAATTAGTCGTTTCTCGAGCAACTGTTCCAGCATATCTGGAAGATCGGAGTCTAGAAAAGGGTAAACTTTCTCGTCTCTCTTTCAACATTGGTCGTTTCTTCTCGCCTACATCTTGGCGTTTTTCAATTTTCTTCTCTTTAGCAGTAAACTTTAAAGGAGCCGTATTTACGATGATAGCTTCTTTAGTTGCCCCCTTTGATACCTTCTGGGTGCTCTTCACTTCTTTCCTTTCTTTCTTTACCTCCGGGATTAATAAATCGTTGCTCCCTCTGTTAGCAATGCTCAACTCCATATCATGTGCTCAAGTAGCTAATTCCTCGAAGGTGCGGGGTTTTATCCCTTGTAGGATGTACAAAAGTCCCCAGTGCATTCCTTGAGTGCACATTTCGACAGCTGATAGTTCTGTCAACCTATCTTTGCAATCAAGGTTTAGTGCTTTCCAACGATTAATGTAGTCAATGACTGGCTCGCCTTTTCGCTGCTTAGTAGCAGTGAGCTCAATCATACTAACGATACGTCTAGTACTGTAGAAAGGATTGAGGAATTCTCTTTCAAGCTGCTCCCAGCTATTGATAGTTTCAGGCTCTAGGTCAGTGTACCAGTCGAAGGCGTTTCCCTTCAGAGTTCGAACGAACTGTTTAACTAGTAGGTCTCCTCTGGTTCCAACATTTTCACAGGTTTCAATGAAGTGAGCAACATGTTGCTTTGGGTTGCCCTTTCCGTCGAACTGCTGGAATTTTGGCGGCTGGTACCCACTTGGCATCCTTAGGTTGTCAATCCTCTTCGTATACGGCTTGGAATACAAAAGGGAAGTCTGAGTAGGGCCTCCATATTGAGCCTTGATGGAGTTCGCAATCATTTCCTGCAACTGTTGAATAGACAACAAAGCAATTGAAGTTGAATCTTGGGGCTGGCTGTCTTGCAAAACCTTCTTCCCTTTATCATTGCTCTTGACTGCGGGCGTATGACTTGATTCAGCCGTGTCACGACTTTCAATATGATTCTTGAGGGATGCAATCTCATAATCCCTTTCTTCAACTGCCTTCAGTAGCATGTTAACTTTCTTTTCAAGTTCAGCTATTCTCTCTTCACTTGTTCTCACGTCAGCCATCATGACTGACATTACATTTGGTTGGGATGCCTCCTCGCTTGGTCGTTCAGAATCTGAGGTATGCTTGTCAAGTGTAGGATTCTCTTTGATGACGGCCCCAGCTTTCGGGTCTCTTGAGATCCGTTTCCATATATTTCTCGCGATCTCAAAGGTAGGTTGCTCTTCCAATTGTATTTTCTTAGAGCGGCTGCGAGTAATCAGTCTTCTGGAAGTGTCACTTGAAGCGTTAGGGGCATTGTCTTTGGATGCCATGTCGTATGTCTTGTGCGGGAGAAAGAGATGAAAGGTAGAGAGGGTCCCACTGGGCGTGCCAATTTGTTCAACAAGATTTTCGAAGAAATTTAATTCGTGGAACTTGAGCTTCGTATTTGTATTAGTTTCAGTTTTGTGAGTACGATCTCTAATATATTTGATCCTTTGATTCTTTCTCTCAAAGAAAAGTAAACACGTGCGACTTGAATTCTTGAGATCTTCTATGAAACTTTTCTCTCAAGGTCTTCAACTCTAGGGTCTTCAATCTTTGGATATTTGAATCTTTAACTTCTTTGGAATTTCAGGGGCTTCAATCTCCAGACATTGTGAGCTTGGGAGCTTCGGACTTTAGATTTTGAGCTTCGGCCTTCAATTCTTCAGAATCCGGATTTCCAGAGCTTCAACATTTTTCTTCCCTCTCCAAAAAGGCCTCCCAAATGAAGAGATAAACCTCTATTTATAGAGTTTCTATGGGCCTTCATGGGCTTGGGCCTAATTGCTTTTGGCTTTGGCCCAAAAAAATTCACAATGGGCTTGAATTGGGTTGGGCTTGTGACCCGAGCGGCGGCCCAATCTGATTTATAAATTCCACCATGCATTTGGACTTTGTTATGATGACGTGGCGAAATTTGGTTGGCCGAAATTTCTCATTCAACAACCATAATTTCCCAAAAATAATAAATAAAGAGCAAATTTGATACTTCATCAATTATATTTTAAAACTTTTTATCTACTTCTTGATAACAAAAATTAAGTTTAAATAATATTTATTTGTATATTTGTAAAAATTTGGATACATTTAAACACTATTTTCAAACATATTCGTTACTCTATTGCTCTCAATCACTACAAAAATAATACTAAAGCTATAAAACACACACAAAAAGAATATTTAAATCAATTTCACTCTTTTAATTTAATTATAGTGATCCAAGTCCTAAATCAATTTCCCTATTTTAAATTGATATCATTTAATTATATGACCCCAAAAGTTAATATATAGTATATAGGGTTAGTTACTAAATGAGCAAAATATGTTACTAATATTAGGATCAT
The DNA here is from genome assembly GCA_031780015.1 of Citrullus colocynthis. Lineage (NCBI taxonomy): Eukaryota > Viridiplantae > Streptophyta > Magnoliopsida > Cucurbitales > Cucurbitaceae > Citrullus > Citrullus colocynthis. The sequence continues at coordinate 723,448 of QLSR01000371.1, forward strand.
AGGCAAAGCTTTTTAGTTTTGCAAAAATATAGCACAAAAACAAGTCTAACTCACGTTTCACCTTCATACTATTGATATACCTTTGATACACTGGTATACACTTAACACATTTGATACAGTTAATACACTATTGATATACACTTGATACTCTTGATAAATTTAATATACTACTAATATACAATTGATATATTGTTAATATTATTATAGATACAGTTCGTACACTTGATACACGGTTGAAGATGACTAGTTATTAAGTGTTTTAAATTTACGGGCACTTGAAAAAGAGCAAAACAAAATACATTAATTGAGCCCATAGTCCACATGGTTGTTTCCAAAAATGGCAAAAACAAAGCCCAACTCCCAAGATACATTTGACTGATGCGTTTGACTAATGTTAATCATGTACTCATTTGTACTGCCGATAAAATATACTTAATGGTATACTTAACTGATAAACTGTTGATATATTGCTGATGAAGTCGATACACTTGACCAATATATCACCGAAATTGATACACTTAACTAATATACTATAAATAAACTTGATAATAATGCACTTTTTTTTATAATATTTATACCTTAATTGATATACGGCTATATATTTAATTGATATATCATAGATATACCTAATAATGATAATAATTAATGATAATAATTATGCACTTAACCAAATTGATTTTGTACTTAAAATTTAAAATGAATAAATAAATAAATGAAATGAACCTCTTCTTCACAACAACATACTCCCACCCCCACATCTCTCTTACTCCCTCTCGACATCTACTCCACCTCCCCCTCCCTGTTGATTACTACCTCCGTTAATCGCCACACGTCCGGTTGCAATTTTACTAATAGAAAAAAAAAAATTAAAAAAGACAACTCAAAATCTTTTAAAAACTTTTCCTTTTTAATGACATTCCACCATCCCTAATTTTCACAACTTTACTAATTAAATATTTTATCCCAAAAATTTAACAATCAATTAAATTCAACATCCTCAACAGTGAAGGAGTAAATAATAAAAAGAAAGAAGTAAATCTTAAAAATCAAACAAACAAGCAGAAACTTCTGGATATGGGTGGCCTTCAACCATGTAGAACTTCCCTGTAGTAATTTGGAATAACCAATAAATAAAATTGCTTACTTAAAAATTTAAGTTGGAATAAACAATTAATGAAATTGCTTACTTAAAAATTTATTTTGGAATAAAAAATAAATGAAAGCACAAACATGGAAGCCAAAATACAACTTTAAAATTGTCACCCATTCCAATTTTCCTTTCTCCTTTTTTTTTTTTTTTTTTTTTTTTTANCCTTCATACTATTGATATACCTTTGATACACTGGTATACACTTAACACATTTGATACAGTTAATACACTATTGATATACACTTGATACTCTTGATAAATTTAATATACTACTAATATACAATTGATATATTGTTAATATTATTATAGATACAGTTCGTACACTTGATACACGGTTGAAGATGACTAGTTATTAAGTGTTTTAAATTTACGGGCACTTGAAAAAGAGCAAAACAAAATACATTAATTGAGCCCATAGTCCACATGGTTGTTTCCAAAAATGGCAAAAACAAAGCCCAACTCCCAAGATACATTTGACTGATGCGTTTGACTAATGTTAATCATGTACTCATTTGTACTGCCGATAAAATATACTTAATGGTATACTTAACTGATAAACTGTTGATATATTGCTGATGAAGTCGATACACTTGACCAATATATCACCGAAATTGATACACTTAACTAATATACTATAAATAAACTTGATAATAATGCACTTTTTTTTATAATATTTATACCTTAATTGATATACGGCTATATATTTAATTGATATATCATAGATATACCTAATAATGATAATAATTAATGATAATAATTATGCACTTAACCAAATTGATTTTGTACTTAAAATTTAAAATGAATAAATAAATAAATGAAATGAACCTCTTCTTCACAACAACATACTCCCACCCCCACATCTCTCTTACTCCCTCTCGACATCTACTCCACCTCCCCCTCCCTGTTGATTACTACCTCCGTTAATCGCCACACGTCCGGTTGCAATTTTACTAATAGAAAAAAAAAAATTAAAAAAGACAACTCAAAATCTTTTAAAAACTTTTCCTTTTTAATGACATTCCACCATCCCTAATTTTCACAACTTTACTAATTAAATATTTTATCCCAAAAATTTAACAATCAATTAAATTCAACATCCTCAACAGTGAAGGAGTAAATAATAAAAAGAAAGAAGTAAATCTTAAAAATCAAACAAACAAGCAGAAACTTCTGGATATGGGTGGCCTTCAACCATGTAGAACTTCCCTGTAGTAATTTGGAATAACCAATAAATAAAATTGCTTACTTAAAAATTTAAGTTGGAATAAACAATTAATGAAATTGCTTACTTAAAAATTTATTTTGGAATAAAAAATAAATGAAAGCACAAACATGGAAGCCAAAATACAACTTTAAAATTGTCACCCATTCCAATTTTCCTTTCTCCTTTTTTTTTTTTTTTTTTTTTGTTTAATATTAAAATCTTCAAAGAAACCAATATTTACAACAAGTCCAAATTAAACTTAGATTGAGGTAAAATTATGGTGTGAAAATAAAAGAGAGTTAAGATTGGGTTGCAATAAGAATTTCCGTCTCAATCAATTCAAATATGAGTTTAAGTCGATGTCCAAACTCGTCAGCTATGTTCTGGGTGATCTTCTGCTGAAGCTCCGTGCTTTTAAGCCAAGTGATTCCATAGAAAGCCTTGCATTTGCAAGCATTTTTAGCTATCTCAGAATCCTCAAAACAGTACCTGAAATGAACCTGCAGAATTAATTATCAGAAAAAGGATCAATCAATTAATCACTTCCTCACAAAATCAAAATCAAAAGAGAGTTTCAACAACAATCAATCAAGAGCATTACATACACGAAAACAGTCGTCAAACGGGACATCGTGCAACCTCATGACCTCGTTTAGTACCCATTCGTCTTCATCACTGCCTGCAATGGGGATTTTTTGCTGAATGCATGTCACTTCGCCTTCAAAGATTGATATGTCATGATTGCATTGGTAAGAAATGCGTCTTTCGAGGATACCGGGTTTCACGAATTCCCATGGCGTCGTCGTGTAATTTAGACAACCAGATTTTTCCATCACCTTGTGCTCTAGTTTGCCACCCTCAAAAAAATCCATCAATGATTTTACCTGCAGACATTGTGGCAAGAAAGAGAGCTTTCAACCAACACATCATTTACTTTCCTAGTAGTCTCAGGCATAGTTATTGAAGAAGCTAAAGTAGGACATTTGAGTTTTGTTTCAAGCTTCAATAGATTTCTACAAAGAACATTATAAAACCAATCACCCACATTTAGAGGAAGTTCTGCAACATACAACTTTGACATCTTTGTATCTTCTACATCCAAAAAACATTCCACATCCTCCACCAAAACTGACCTTTCTTCGGAATTATTCAACGTTTCAGATACTTTTGCTTTCTGATCAAGGGCTGATTTTCTTGTTCTCCACATACCCATAATCGTCCTGCCAATAATGAAATGCCGCGGGTTTAACATCTATGAAACTAAGTTCCAGTTTCATCGACAGCAGAAATATATGGAATTACCTGCTGGCTACATTGAATGAGACAAATGATTGGAGGTAAAATCTGAGCCTGCCCTGTTCATCTTGAGACTTCGCACCGTGACTTGCGTCAAGACCTCGACCTTTTTTAAGAATAATGACTAATGATGGGCTACCCAGAGAGGAAAGGGAAGGGTGGAGTAGTTGTATATCTTCAATGTCCTCCCAGAGAAAGAAAAATTTTGTTTTTTGTCCAAAGAAATTGGCATAAAACCCAATGACTCTGGCAGATAGAAATAATCTCCCCTATACCAGAGAATCACAAGCAATTAGAACTATTGGTTCTAGTCAGGGCACTGAGAGCAAGCAAATGAAAGATATCATTTATTGTATTATACTAAGATGTAATTACTAATTCCCATTTCTATGTTCAACAGAAGAAACCATCTACTCTCCATTATACTAATATCTACCTGGAGAAGCATTTTTCTTTTCAAGGAGCACGTGAACTCGCTGACAAGAAACTCGTCTTCTGGAAAACCAAAAAGCTTTTGAAATGTCGAGTTCCTGTAAGGTGACCTAGGATGCAGCTGTAAAGCACCAAAAAAAGAAGTTAGACAGAGTCCACCATTGAAGTAACCATAGACCAGCTTAGAGGCACAAGTTGCCACAATAAAAGGAAAGATGGTTATTTGTATTCCATAACATCAAAATGAAAGTGGACTGATCTCTTCGACAATTTATCAACTTGGCAAAGGAAAACGAGTGCTGGGAAACTTGCTTACCTTCTTCCCAACCTCCTTTCCCTTCATGGACAAGTATTGTCTTATTGTTTCCACTCCATCTGTATTATCTAAGAAGATTCTCAAGTGTAGCTTCGACTGAGAAGACTGAGCAAGCTTCCCCTCAAGGGGAACCCATATATCTGCAAGTTCAGTTGATTTATATTTTAGGAAATTAATCTCTGCATGCCCAAGTGAAGTAGCCTGGTCAAATGGACCATCAAAGTCAAAGACCTCCACATATAAAACTGATGGTGGTTCCTTCATGGCATCAAACTCGAGTACCTCTGCACATTAAATTTAATTTCTGTTCAGTTAACAAGCATTGAAATTATTGGTATTGAAATGAAGAACTACATAATATTAAATCAAAACCACCTTATATGATATTTAACACAGTAGAAAATTAAATAAAGAAAACTATCCCCTGTTGAGGAGGCAAGTATTCTCATTCCTTAATATCACTTCATTTTTATTCTTATTCTTATTGTTGGCAATAGAAAACCGAATTAAGAAAAAATTTCCACGTCGAGAAGGCAAAATTCTCATCCTTGATAATACTTGCCAACAAGGAGGCGATAAAAGTCTTACCATTCCATTGAGGCTCATGAGTTTGAAGCTCAACGGAGCTAGTTCTTTTTTTACCATTGCATGTGAAAACCACACAAGGGTCGGAGGATCCGGAAGAATCCAAGGATGAAATGTTCACTCCTTCTATAAGAGCTATGGTTAGGATCCATCCATCTCCTTGGCCTTTGACCCCATGGTCACTTCCTACAAACAAGCAAAGCAACAGACATGAACAACATTTTAGGTAAGAATGAGAGTTAAATACATATATAAGCTAGAGATTAGTTTCATGTACCTCTTTTTAACCTAGCTTGAATGAAATGTGAGACCATGTTATAAACACGTTCCAACTGAAGGACTAAAATTCCACTAGTAACAAGTTCTCCTAAACTATCTGGCAGATCCATACCAGTGAACTCCAAGCCTTGCTTTATTTTTGGCTTAGAAAGAATGATATGCACAAGAACATATAGCAGGAAGAACATGGAAGAAAATACAGTGAAGTTCCAGAAGTACTGGCTGGCCAATTCAAAATCCGAATGGCGGTCATTCTCAGAAGTTGACAACACATGATCCTTGTTCGATAGCTCAGTAGAATTTGGAATTTTAAGATGTTGAGACAGCAAGTTAGTGAACTGGACAAAATTTTCCTCCAGTCCCTGTCGAGCCCCTTTCTCAATCATGCCTTTCATCATTGTACTATGGAGGAAGTTTATACCCCAAGAAACTACAAATTGAGAAGTCTCTTCTCCAGAAATTAGCTCAGGGCCAGGCATTATCTTGTAAAGTAACTCAACATTGAATGCATTACCAAATGGAACCTCAGGTGTACTTACATTTACTAAGACAGCAAATTCCCATCCATCCCCTTTAATGTAAGTTTGCTCCTCCGTAGCATTAATAGCTCCAACAATCTTTGTTGCGGGTTTTTTATAAGACACAATCCGTGATAGACAAGGTACATCCCCTTGTTTCCAAGACCAAGTTCCCTCTTCTAAATTTGTTATTCCTTGATGTTCTGCTAGTTCTCTCCTGAACTGTGAATCTGGGGAAAAGAGAAGTTTGTTCATATCATCTGGTGAAACTACATACATCTGATCGACAAGAACGCCACCGGATAGGTTTTCTGGCATTTCCTGTTCATTGCTTCTTGACTGCAGTACCTCAATAGCTTCATCAAAGGTAGATTCAGAGGGATCCCCATTTATGCGCTCTTCAGTATCAGACATGTCACTTGATGACTCTGAAGAATTATCTGTTCTTGTATCCTCATCACTCTTATGGAACAACCTCTCCAAACGACTCACTATAGTCTTCTTGTTAGGCTTCCATTTGATAGCCTTGTTGGATGAAGATTTGGCACCAATCAAATCCTGCGAAGTTGCAGATGAGTCTTCCAATGGAATAGGATTAGTATTAGTAACACTTGGTTGATTGAGTACATTGCCTTTCCCATGTAATGAGACAATAAGAAGCACTTTCCCTGCATAAATAATGATAGCCAAAGAGCTCAAACTCAATATATAGTTCATTTCCTATCTCAAGAATGCCATAGCAGTAAGTTAAAATTCCTACTAAGACTTCGAATTAATGTTACTATTTCTCCACAATACAGAAATTCTGGTACACTTTCTTACATCTTCAAACATCATGCATTTACGTACAATGAAGTAAAGGACAAGACAGTTAAGTTCAAAAGACCAACAATACTTAATCAAGTATAGAAATAGAAGAAACAGGGAAAACCAACCGGCAACTTCATTGATGAATTTCTCGGTTTTGGACCTTCGTATATCAAACCAAGTCGGTCGCAAGGTCTGTGAATCCTCAGCAGCAACAGTCCATATAGGTATCCGAACCCGACCAATCAAACCAGATGAGGCATGGAAGAAGTTGGATTCATCACTGTGCTCATAAATAGACACAACTAGTTCATCATCAACATCACGAAACTTGAAAATGAACTCCTCATTCCAAATAGGATTTGGGCTATTTCTCATAATCCTCGTCTTGGCCTTACGCCTCCCAACTCGAAGCTTCACAAACGAGTCCTTCACATGGAGGTCCTTGGCCTCCAATACATACACATACAACCTCATAGCTAATGAACAGTCAAATTTGCACAAATGGGTAGTTGGGAGAGTGGGATTTTAAACGAATGAACAGAGGGTTGATAGTGAAGTTGGTACGACAGGGGAAATTGAAAAGCAGTGACACACCCTGCCCCAAATTACCTACCAAACCACCTGAGATGAAATGTGACGACAGTAAACCTCGAGCTTAATGAACTTGAGACTTAGCTTGAATTAAACACCGTGTTTACCTTTATGTCATAATAAACTGATGACTTGGGTGGAAACTTCTGATCACTTAGTTCCTGTTAAAACTCAATAGCAACCTGGTGGGAAAAATAAAAATAAAAATAAAATGTTGAGCTAAAAAACCCAACGAGTGGTAGGAGTTTATAGGAAACTATTTTGAGAAAATAATCATTACTTTAAATAGAAATTCAAGTTTTGTGAATTGATTTAAAACACGAGCAGTTCAACAACTTGAGAGAATTATCAAGTATTGAATATCATAAACACACTCTTACAAATGTGAATTATCGCATAAGTAAAGTCATGAGCATTCTCTTGCAAATGTAATCATGAACATGTAAAAACCTTCACAAAACCTGTACTCAAATGTGGTCATACCGTATAAAGGAACTTGATGTATATAGTAGAGCAACATAGTCATACTATACACCGAGTAATCTCAAGATGTATAGCAGAACAAACGTGGTCATATTATTCACAAAATAAACTCAAGGTAAATAGCAGAGCAAACATGGTCATACCTGCACATAGAGCAGCCCCCAAAAGGCAAAGCACCTGAACACACGGCCCAGTGTGTGCCGAAGTGGGTCCCAAAGACCTCATGTATATCATGATTACACTACGGAAACACATACACATCAGTGTGGTGGGAAATCATGATGGATACATTGATCTAGTAGTTTGAAAGCCACACCAAACTTTAAACATAAAACTTCTCATTTTTCAAAATAGCAGTTTCACATATCTCATAAATCGTTCTAGAACTATGATCTCTCTTTTGAACAACATTCAAAAATCCATAAAATTACATGAAACACATTTTCTCAAAAACACTTTATAACATAGAATCTGATAAAAACATGATTTTACTTCAAAACCTTGATAATTATCTTCAGACTCTACAAAATAAATCTTGCGATTCATTCTTGAATATAAAACCATGAAATTCATAAACTTTCTCCGAAAATCACATGGCAGTACTCTTTAAACACCTATATTCTTAAATTACATTAAATTTCATAATCCTTAGCTAAATAATAAAACAATTTATGAAATAAACTACTCACAGAGTTTCTGTCGATCACACTTCGAATATCCAAACTTTGGACAAGCCTGAAATTCTAGCAATATAGAATCAATTATGAACTATTTCCCCAAGGGAACATAAGCATAAACTTCACCTTACCACTTGTCCTTATTCTCAATTTAAGGAAACCAATTTTTGTTTCATTTTTTCTCTATGTAAGCCCTTTTTATGAAACATAACTTCCCAAACCATCCATGTTTGTCAGTTAAATATGTTCTTTGTTCCTTTTTCTCCTACATCTTCATCTCTCATTTCACTTCTTTTCCTCCATTATTATCATTACCTCCTTCAAATTACTTCAAATTCTAGTAAATTTTAACCTTTTCAACAACCTAAATTACCTCCTTCCCTGTCTATATTAACAAAGTGGTACAATTACAACCAACCTTAAACTCAAGATTCAATAAAAATTAGGGGCACCCATGACCAAAAACACTAACAAATGGAATAAATATTCTATTCTTTACTTCCCTTTATTTCACTACAAAACTTACCAAAGAATGTAATCTTCATCCATTTCTTATTTGCTCTACTTTTCCTTGGTACCAATTCCAGCTCCTAGTTGTTGTTGAGAAGCTTTCCTCAATTTTTCTTCTCTTCTTTCTCTTCTTCTTTCTTTTTCCTTAAACCCCAATTTATCAACACTTGTTCCACCATAAATAACACTTGTCCCACCATACACCTTTCCAAAATATCGGCTCCATTAATTAATTGTTTTTTTTTTTTTTTCTATTCCACCATAAATAACACTTGTCCACCATACACCTTTCCAAAATATCGGCTCCATTAATTAATTGTTTTTTTTTCTAGTTTAATTTAATTCTTATTATTATTCTTCTTTTCATTCCTTTTATCCAACCCTTCAAATTCTTTTTTCCCCCATTTATTCCCAATTAATTTTCTAATATTTCAAGGATAATTACCATAATATTTCAATTGTACTGAAAAGGTAGAAGACGTAAGCGGCCATGGAAGAGACGTGGAAGAGGTGGGAAGAAGACACGAGGAGGAAGGAAGCAGAAAAACTGTAAAGTAAAAGATATTCTTCAGTTTTGTTCATTTTGCTTTGGAGATTGTGGTTGTTGTTGTTGAATTTCCCAAGGCGAAACACGTATGGAATCAAATTCTCTTCTCTTTGCTCTCCTTTTCCTTCCCTATTAGGATATCCAACGGTGTGGTTTACGTCGAATGTTGCTTTCACGTGGCTAATAGGGAACCGGTTTTCCCATAAAACCGACACTTTTGAAACATAATTCCACATAGTTAAAATAAATGAAGTTTGGGTTATTCGATTAAGTAAGAAAAATTTAATGGAATTCATATTGTCTCAATTTTTTTTTAATTATTTGAATTTTCAAAAATTAAGACCATTCCAATATTCCTTTTCGCTAGGCATAAATTAAACCAACAATTAAGATAAGCACGAAAATTAAAGCTTCTATAAAGACGGATATCCCTAATGGGATCTCTCTCGATCTCGAATTGAGACTCGCCCCTTAGTGAGCCTGGGAGGAACTGTCTCCCAATCTCTTTCGAAAGATAAAGCGGCTCATCCCCCTCAACCGCTTACTGCTCAAGAGCACTCTGCCTACTGTGTACGATTAACCAGTCTTGCGACGGCAAAAGGATTAGACGTCCCCCATGCTACGGTTCCCTGCGTGAGGGTTGGTGCTTCGAGCCTACTGCATACGATTAGCTAGCCTTGTGGCGACAAAAGACAGGAATCCCCATGCTATGGTTACCTGTGTGGGGTGAACTTACTACTCCTAGCTTTCCTTATAGGGATAGACATGCATCTTTTTTACAAGGTAAACAACTGATTTGTAGTCAACTTGGTTATAAAAGAGAGATATGATTATGTCTATATTAGTATTTGCATAAGGACGTGTTGATAAAAATTCTACTATTATGTTTAAAAGTATGATAATTTGAAGAAAAATAGAAAAAAGCAGTGAAAATTTTAATTTTTTTCATGTGTTTGAGGCAATGAGTGAAATTGTGAAGTCTTGGAATCCACTAAGTAAGAAGCTAATAAAATAGCAAATTAATATATATATTTTTTTAGTTGTACGGGCCATGAACTAGGGAGATAACCATCAATGGAATCGATTTTGAGCTAAAATTAGCATAAACTGCCGACTGACCTCGTTTCAGAAAAAGGTTAGTTACTCCGACCGACCATCCATAATTAACTGATTGATTATGGAGTGGAGCATTAATCTATCAACTTTTAGAGTGATAGTCGATGTCTTTATTTATTGAGTTATACTTAAATCAATATCTCTTGTTTGGTTCAATTAAATAAGTTTGTGTCAAATGTTTTCTTTTAGGATTTGTTTAATGTCTTGTCTCTAATACATATTGCTCATAGTTTTATTTTTCTTCCAAATAAAGTTTGGATGAGGTGATTTGAAACTCTATCACTACTACATTGTTGAACTAACAGAAATAATTAAATAATATTTTCTTCCTATAACAAGTTTAATATATTACATTTAAAAGTTTAATGACCATGACGTGTGAACAATAAATAAAGATAATATGAAAACTTTTTGAAACTTCCGTACTCGAGTTTTCTCTATTTTTACTCCGATTGACACCAATCAACTCACCCCTTAAATCGACCGACCGAAATTGATTCGATCAATTTTGGTTAATTGAATCGATTTTCAGATCAATTACTATGATTATCCCTACCACAAACTTTGTTCATCAAATAAGGAGTTGAGTTTACAACTTCGCTCCTCCCAATTTCAACTCATTGCATCAAACGTTCGTAAGTGTTAATTTAGATATAGATGATGGAATCACTATCTTAATTTTTTGTACTATAAAGAATTTGAATTTAATTGAGTGGATAAAATTTTTTTGGTAAAATTCATTATTCAATCATGACATGCGTAAGGTTTAATTTTTAGTTTAATCATGATGGGAGTGGAACATTTTGATCAATCAACTTTTTGAGTCGTAATTGATGTCTTTATTTCTGAAGTTATACTCAAATCAACATCTACTTGGTTGAACACAATAAATTTATGGCTAATGCCATTTTTTTCTAGAAATTTGTGTAATGTCTTGTCTCTAGTATGTATTGCTCATAGTTTTATTTTCTTTCAAACAAAGTTTCAATAAGGTGATTGAAACTTCATTACTACATAGTTGGACTAACAAAAATATTTATCGAAGTCATTGAATATTGCAAGAACATTCTCTTCCTTATCCTTCATGTGAATGTTTTTAGGCTTTCTTTTAGTAAAAGAGTTTTTTGCTGTTTCGAGATGGAGTGTTTTTTGCTTCACTAAAGCCTTAATTTATATGTGCCTTAATATACTTAGGAAAAAAACTAACAGAAATGATATTCTCGTCGTGTCGTGTAACAAGTTTTAAAATATTATAAAGTATAAAAAGAAAATAAATAAATAAAGGAAAACTTAGCCTTTGATCCTTGAGTTTTTAAGAATGTGTGCACTTAATGTTTCAAATTAGTTATTTTACTCTCTAAATTTTCATAAATATATTTAAAAGGTCCTTCTACTAAAGGTTCTATTAAATTTAAACAAAAAAGTAGACTAGATTGATGATGTGGCTTAATGACTTGGAAAAATTTTCCAAGTCATCAAGCCACGCCATCTATTTAGTCAAGTTTTTTTTTTTTTTTTATTTAAGTTTAACAGAGTTTTAAATAAAGGGACCTTCTAAATAAAATTTGGGAATTAAAATGACAAATTTGTTACAACAACGACTAAATGCATGTATTCTAAAAAACTCAGGGACCAAAAAGTTAATTTTGTTATGTTTCAGTCAAATTTAGAGTTTAAAACAGAGCAGGGTCAAACCTCGAACCGCAATAGGAACAGAAATAAACCAGTTGCCAAACACCAGACATTTTCGAATTCCGCAACGGAGCGAGCTCATTCGCCTCTCTCTCTCTCCAGTTTCCAGCTCCGGCGACAAAAATGCTGCAGTTTCCGGCTTTCATGACACAGTACCCTTGGTCTACAAGGACAATTCCCACGTCGTTTTTACTGCCGTCTCAGTGGCCACAACCCCAAAACGAAGAGCTACTGCTCGCCATGGAAGAGTCTGATTTTGAAGAAAAGGTACTCTATCTCTACTTACCATTCTCTTTTCAATAAACCCTAATGCTCTTTCTTCTCTGGCATTTTATTTGTACAATCTCCTGCTTGGACTTGGGAAATGCGTAGGGATCGAATGTGAAATCATCGGAATGTCGATGTTAGTTTAATTACGGCATATTGTGGATTCTCCCATGCGGTCCGCTCTTGATTGTCACCATTTTAAATTATGTTTGAGTATTTGTGATTTTATCTTCGTTTTCTTCCGCATTCATATACACGAACAAGTTTTTGGGTTATTTCTGAGAATTGGACTGATCCACGAGTAAAGATCTTATATACATCGAATGTCAAGTTGAAGTTAGTGCAATTGATTGAAATCGACGCTTGCTCAAAAGACTGTTGTTGAATTAAATCTGACTCTCTCCGTTAGGTTTTCACCTTTCTCACTTTTGCATCTCTAACAGTTTTCCCTTGGAGGTATGCTTTGAATATTTGATTTTTGAGGAATTTGCTGCTATAATCATTGAAACTTGGACTGAATTGCTGTTAATTACTTCTTCATCAGTATTTTGTTTATGTGAGGCTGAAACCATGGAAAAACTTGTTAATATTCTACTTGAAGGGTTTGTTGCCGAGCACGATCTATTCTCATTTCTAGGTTTAGCTTGAATATATTGAATATGATATTTATGTTCAACCTTGTGTTTTGCAAATGGACAAAACAACTAAGGAAAAACTTCAAAAAGCCCAACCAAACTGGAAACTCTTGGCCTTGAACGAGCTAACGGAAACCCAAAGAAAATGAAGAATGGTGAAATCACGCCTAAAACAACATCCATTGAAAGACTCACTGAAAAGCTCCCAAGGAAACTTCAACCGAGGAACTTCTGTTCAACCTTGTGTTTCGAAATTCAAACCTAAAGAAAGGGGATGTTCCAATGTGTAGTATGGTATTTTCCATGAGCAAGGTGTTTGAGTATTGATATGATTATATTTGTGATGACTTATTAACCTTTAAGCTTTTTGGTTCATTAGTGATTTAAAATTGTGTAACTCGGGTTGAGGAATTGTCAGCCCAAAACTTCTGCCTACTTGTAGCACAGACTAAGTTACAAATCCATACATCGAACACATTTGAAGCAAACTCAAGTTTCTATAATGTATTCCTTTCTACAATCCAACGCATACCACAGGTTCACTTTCCTACCTGACTCCAAACTTCATTATCCCAAGTTTATAAACTGGAGCCAAAAATTTACTAAAAATGTTAGCTCTATTTGTACTTTTGCCGATTATGATTTCTTGGGTGTGATATTATTAAATGTTGTGCGACCTTCTATCTTCCTTCTATGTGATAAGTGTGGCGGTGATTAGGCCTTCATTCAACTACCCTCTTAAAGCCTTAGAAGGAAGAAGGTAAGGGGCTTCTGTTCTCACTCTTTCACTAATTCAATTGGATTCCGACCTCGAATCAGAGAAACTCAACTAACAAACAATGCAATTCTCCACGTGCACTATTGCAATTTTGGGAGCTCTTCTCTCACTTGTGTGTATTACTATCATGGCAGTGCAATGAAATTAGGAAGACAAACAGCAACCTGGTTGTCATTGGCAAAATGACTGCTGACAATGATAAGGAAGACATAGAGGCAGAAGATGATGATGCTGACAATGCTGAGGAATCCGAGGCTGAAGAATTCGAGCAGGAAACTGGTTAATATGCATCTTTATTTCCTTTCCTGTCTTTACTCTTCAGGATCCTCAATTTGCTAGTCTTTTTCTGTTTGTTAACTACCGCTATAGCTTCAAATTTATGTGCCTCTTGAGCCGATGTTTCTTTCTTACTTTGTGTTAAAAGTTATTGTTATTGTATTTTCCACTCCATTTGCTTTTAACCAATTGAAAATCTTCCCTTTTATGAATATTACAGAATAATGTGTGTATATATATTTATATGTAAATAAGCGCTATGTGATCATAGTATTTTAGAGCAGTTGTATGATGAAGGGAAGGTGACTATTTTGAATATACTTTTATGTACAAATCCTAATACTCCAAGCACAATTATATGAAGACTTCTACATAAATAGCATAAAATAAATATGTTTTTGTAACATAGGAAAAAAAAAAAAAGAAAAAAAGAAAAAACCTCAAAACAAAACAAAAATAATTTGCATTTTAACTTCAAAATGCTATTTTGAAGCTAAGAATTTGAACTTCTGATACGTGTTAATTAATTAAAGCTATATATTCAGGTTGACAACTTATAATACAATCACACAAGAAAAAAAGTTATACGTTAAAACAAAAGTGTTTATGCAGTGATTCTTTTTTTCTTTTTTCTTTTTTGAATATTAATCTAAACATACCATAAACAAATAGAGTTGATGAGCTAAAGTAATATAATAATAATAATAATAAAAAGTTCGAACTCGTGGGCTTGGGCCGAGTTGTAATAATGTCATGGGCTTTCAGCTAAGATAAACAAAAAGCCCAAAATCTGAAGGGCGAGTCTCCGTTCTCAGTCCTATAAATTTCATTCAAACCCTAATTCTCACTTCCTCGCGCTGGCTGCTCCCTTCCACTCTGAAAACCTAATTCTACTCCACTCGCCGACGAAATGACGACCCGCTTCAAGAAGAACAGAAAGAAGCGCGGTCACGTGAGCGCCGGCCATGGTCGTATCGGCAAGCACCGTAAGCATCCTGGTGGTCGTGGTAACGCCGGAGGTATGCACCACCATAGAATCCTCTTCGACAAATACCATCCTGGTTATTTTGGTAAAGTTGGTATGAGGTACTTCCACAAGCTCCGTAACAAATTCTATTGCCCCATTGTAAACGTCGACAAGCTCTGGTCCCTCGTTCCTCAGGAGGTCAAGGACAAGGCTTCTAAGGATAATGTCCCTTTGATTGATGTTACCCAGTTTGGGTATTTCAAAGTTTTGGGTAAAGGGGTTTTGCCTGAGAACCAGCCCGTCGTTGTGAAGGCCAAGCTCATCTCCAAAATTGCAGAGAAGAAGATCAAAGAGAATGGTGGTGCGGTTGTCCTTACGGCTTAGGTTTATTGGGTAACTCTTAGTTATGATTTTGTTTCCAAATTAGTTTTGATGTCTTGTGGCGTTATTCGAAGTATTGGATTAATGTTATCAAACTTTGTATTTCAGTTTTCTTCACTTTGAACTCATTCCGATTTTGAATGTGTTTCTTGAATTGTCATTTATCTTGAATGTTATACATTGTTAATTTTCATAGTTTCTTGGGCTTTAGTTATCATTGTTGAAAGTGCTACTTGCATTCCTTATAGATCTTACCCGACTCACTAACAAATAACTTGGTTGTTTCCATGGAAGCAGTGCAAGTTTTCCTCCAAAAATATCTGTTTTTACTAGTTTCTCATTCTAGTGTCAGCTCGGCTATTTGTTTTGATGTTGTTATTTACAAGACTTACTCCATATTCATCCTCAACCTTGCGAGATTTGGACACAACTATTTGGAAAAAAAAAATACCAATTTACACTCCTAAATTTGTTTTATTTCGGTGTCAATTGATACGGTTGCAAAAGTTTTGAGGTTTTAATTGAAGCCTTAATACAACAACAGGTGTGTAAACAGTAGTTTTTCCAACTGTTTAGCATAGTATTCATTGCTGCTGATTCGAGTATGTCTAATATTATCATTAGAGCTGTAAAGATGTGGTTCAACGTTCTGTCTCTAAGTTTCTTATCATGGTCATGTCTCTAATCCTTATTCCTCCTTATGAGAGGATAATTGTTTGAACTAAGTACGTGATTTAAACTTGAATATCATGTCTTAGTGACTCAGAACAACACTGACAATTGATTTTTCATGTTGTTTTTTTAGTGTGTTCGTTGTGTGGGAGTTTTCTGTTCAATGTATGTCCATTTGGTTTTAAACTGTTCCATCATTTAGATCCTATATAGTAATAATAGTAGGGAAAAACGAATGTAGACCACTTGAACATACGAACATCCTTTTTAAGTTTTTACCTTGTGTATCAATGATTAATTTCTGTTCTGCAGCAGCTACTTCTTTAAATTTTAAAACTGCTCCATTTCTTTTCAGAAAAAAAAGCTCCATTTTCACTCTATTTTCAGTCCATTTTCCTTTCAAAGGTGCACTGTGCTGATGTTCTGTAATATTGTTTGAAACATATTTCTAGCTGCAAATATATAAACCCCAACCCAAACTCCACCTTGTGGTATTGTTTCCTTTTCTCCTATGGAAGAAGCCCTCCAAATAAATTATTCAGTTCTTTGCGCTCAATCAGATGAGTAATTATTTTGGAGAAAGATATCATAGGGATATGAGTTTCTATGTCATGAGGTCTATTTTATTGCTAACTTCATCACCTCTTGGTGTGAGGTGCAAGGGAAAACCGAATAAGCTCAAAAGTTCGGTTTAGCAGCTTTGGTTAGATGGGAT
The DNA here is from genome assembly GCA_031780015.1 of Citrullus colocynthis. Lineage (NCBI taxonomy): Eukaryota > Viridiplantae > Streptophyta > Magnoliopsida > Cucurbitales > Cucurbitaceae > Citrullus > Citrullus colocynthis. Next base: position 740,345 of record QLSR01000371.1, read on the forward strand.
TGAATGTATAGAGTTGTCATGATGGTCCCGTTATGCTAAATTTTTATGTGACATAGCTCGCTATCTTGTAAATGGGGAACTTATCAGACTGAACCAAATAGACTAAGCCGAAGTACGGTTAACTGGTCAGGGCGGTTTGGCCAAACCGCAATTTGCATGGAATTAGGATTTATTTGAAAGGCTGTTGTAGCTGTCACATAGACGCATTAGGCAGATGAGAAATTTGACATCATGACTATTGGTAATTGGTATTGTCGACCTCTATTTGGAAGCTTATTCGTCTTGCTGACTAATGCTATTTGGTATGTCAGTATCAAAATTAAAAGCTTGACATTTTAGGCCACAGTTGAAACTTTTAGTAATATCGTTGAAGATACGATATTTGATCATGGAATATCGATACTGTTTTCAGGTATCAATTGCTATAATTTGCATTGGGATATGATGGTTGTAGAATTGGGTTAATCAGACTAATATTGTAATTTGAGTAGTTAGGGAAAAAAACTGTCGTTTGATAGTATTGAGTACTATAGGACAGGTTTTTTGTGTTTGTGAGAATGCGTCTGCAAAAGTTCTCTATTTTCCCAGAATTTAGCAACAATTTTTGTCTTTAAAGTGCAATTTTGGTCTAATTAGCCCTAGGAAAATGTCGGGGTGATTGCATTTGGTAGTGTTTTTAGGGTCGTTTGGTTAGAGGGAGGATGTTATTGCTCCATTCATCATTAATGTCTCATATTTATAGAATTTCTTTAGTATTCTTTATTAGTATTTTTAGGTTAAAAATCTTTTTTAGTCCTTAAACTTTAATAAAGATAACAATTTAGTTTTTGAACCTTAGTTCGTAACAATTTAATCCATTTACTTTCAATTTTGTAATAATTTAGTCCATAAACTTTATTATGTAACAATTCAATCATTGTAATTTAAAATTTTTAACAATTTAGTTCCTATTATAAAAATTAGTATTAAGATTTAATGAGGTTTTTTGCATAAATAAACAGATAAACCAATTAGAGACTCAATATTTTTATAAAATACAAAGTCTACATCATAAAATAATAAAAATTGATATATAATTTTGATGATTTTTCTTTTTTTTTTTTTTGTTTACATTCACGACTAAATTGTTACTAATTTGTAAGTATAAGGATTAAATCGTTATTAAGTATTAGATTATAATTAATATGACATTCTTTAAATATATTAATTAGTTAATTTTAAGGAAAATTATTATAAAAAGAAAAGGTATCAAACTATTTACAAATATAGAAGAATTTTACTATCTACCGTTCAGTCTATTGAATTGGCTCGGTCTATTCAGTGAAATTAGTTTTGCTCATTTTGGTATATTCGAAAACAACCCTGATTTTAATTATCAGTTACTCATTTTCAAACATTTATAATTAGAATTATTATTGATCAGTAATTAATTACTTTTTATCAATATATTGAAGAGTTGTTTTCAAATATAGAATTATGAACCAAAATATTTACAAATATAACAAAATTTATTTGTGTCATGATAGACACAAATAGTAGTCTATTGCGATTTATTGTAGATAGACTGTGATATATTTTCTTTATTTGTAAATATTCTCAGCAATTTTGTCAGTTAAAATAATTTCTTTATATTGAATTATATTTATTTTTTAGTTAATTAATCTATTACAATTATATAAGATTGTCATGCTTAATTTTATAAATCAAATACGACCATAAACTTTTTCATAAAATTCTGAAAACATTTCTCATCCCAAACAAACATTACTATGTTTGATTCCCAAACATCTTATTCTCAGGCATATTTGAATCCTTGAATCAAACGATCCCTTAGAGATAATAATTAAGTAAATAGCATAGCAACATTTTTAAAGAATTGTAAATATAATAAAATCTAATAGACCATATGACTAGTATCGATCTATCAGTAGGGATGTTAGACTTTGAAAAAGATGAATTTAAATCTGCAAATTGCCCTAAAATGTTATAACTTACGAGTGAGTTTCTCGTTCCAAGTGTTATATATGATACTCTTTTTTGTGTTTAGTGTTGCATTTTGAGTGTGTATGATGCGTTATGCTCATATCGATCTAATGTCGCTTTGAGGATTACAAAAAAATGTATCTATTAACACACAAGTTTTCCTATAAAAACTTAACTGCAAGTTTAAATAAGTTTTCCTGTGGAGCTCAGGGTCAAACGTAGAGATTTGCAATAATTTGGCGTTGAGAAAATTCTTTAGTTTTATGCATTGAACTATACAAATTTATTGATATAATCATGAATAAATTTTCTCTAAAACTAACTTTATACATAAAGAATTGGTGAATAAACAAATGGAATGATGATGCGGGATGGAAATGGTTGAATTGGTTAAGTACAAACTATGTTCAAATAGCATTGAGGATGGAGATGGAACCATGAGAAAAGTAAAATTAAGATAACTCGGTTAGCATTTTCCTAAGTATTACTTGAATAATTTTTCATGCCACCAAACTCGATATTAAGAACGCATCTCTCGATGCTTCGACGCCACATTAATCTTATTTCTAAGATGCATGGTGAGTTCTTCAAGTAAAAGTTGAACTTTATTTCTAAAGTCAATTCTTCTTGTCAAGTCTAAAATTAATCACATACTCTCTCAAGAAGATGATTATATTTACTTAAACCTATTTGTTCGACAGATTTAGACGAGTTTGAAGTGCTCGTTTAATCAAGATGAAAGCTTACTTAGTAAAACTTGGAAATGCTAACTTTATACACTTAACCCATTAATCATTCAAACATTCATGATGTAAAGTGTTAAAGACGAGAATGTATGGAGGACTAATGTCAATCAAACTCATATTAAAAAAAATAAGCAAATCTCTTGAAAGTAATTAACAGAATACAAGCAAGAATGATGAACATAATGAAACAATGGAAATAAAAGTCGTCAAGCCGCAAATGGTAATGTCTTGCTTATTGGAGATTTGAGATGGTGGTCATCTGAGATATGATTTGTACAGGGGATAGATTCTCACTCTTTGAGAGGCGACTCTGAAAACTCTCAAAATCTTCTCACATAAGAGCTCGAAATGAAGAGTGACTATGGAGGTTGAGGGAGAATTTGCACAGAGTTTTCACCACGGTATATTTCTCTCTGTCTTGAACATGAAGTGAAATGGGTTATTTATAAGCGCACAAAAAGGTGATCTTATGATGAACGGACACTTTTGCATTTAATTTCATGTCCTGCTACGCAAACTTCTTTGCGTTTTCGGTTCATTGGATCTGTCATGATCTGGTAAAGTCGGTTATCCACTTGCGTATTGACATGACAGTTGCCACCCAGACGTTTGATTAACTTTTTCTTCTCCACGCAGGGTGGTCGACGCAATGATCTTCAAACATTGCGATCTCAATGATTCTGGTAGCATCCTTTCCTCGATAATTAGATTATTTTTTTTGCTTCTTTTTAGCTCTATCCTATGTTTAGAAAGACAAAAACTTACAATTTTCAAGATAGATACTCTTGTAAACATAGTAAACGCAAAGTTAGTCATATTACATAATTCAAGTGCTAAAATCATGCGTTTATCATCAATATTACTCTAAAAAAATAATATAGTAACTTATACTTCTACAAGTTATCATTTATTTATATATAAATATATATATTTTGATAATATATGTAGAGGAGGAATCGAACAGTTTACTTCGAGGTTGAAAATACAAAAATTTTGTCAGTTGAACTATATTCATTTTAGCTATGATACTCTATTAAAAACAAACAAAACAAGAAGTGTTGTATGAATCAACTTTATTAGAACCGAATAAAATGGTTTGTTAAAATAACATTTTTCATCCTAGTAACTACTTAGATCTTTGGCGATAGTTTAGTTTAAACTTTAGGGAAGTAGTTAACTAATCCTTTTGTTAAATGAGGATATTTCCTAAACTATTACGAAAATGTTGGAAGAAGCACACCGACAAAGCCTCTCTGTCTCTGCCCCTGCGGTGATTCGTCACGAAGAATGTCTGTGTTTCCATCGTAACTCATTCTCTTCCTTACCTCAATCACGAGACACATGTATTTTCTTTTTCTTTTTCTTTTTCCTTTTTATTTATTCTTCCCAAAAAAAGATACAATTTTTTTGTTAGGAATTAGATTGATGAAGATAATCTGGAAGAATCTAAGATTCGTGCCGTCGAAATCTGGATTTCATTTCAAGTCAGCTTCATTATCACGACGAGTAGACCAGTCAACTCCCGCCAATTTCTTCACGTCTTCTTTTCATAAACTAAAGTCTCTTTTTTTGTGTGTGTGACTTTTCCACTAAATGCCAACAACACGACGAAGTCAAGAAATCAACTCTGTAATGTGAGAGAAAAAGATAAAGAAAGACATTGCCATTGACCCACTTCCCCAATTGTTCTAATTCTCATGACTTTACTCTCAATTCTCCCTAAAAAAAAAAAAAAAAAAAGGTTGCAAAGAAGCTTCACACACAGCTTACTTTAGCTCCGAAAACTACAGGGGAAACCCATATTGTATTTCGTTTCTTTGTTTGTTATACAGTAATGGCTGCCGCAGCTCCGCCTCCTGCTGCCGCTGTTGCTGCTGTTGAAGAAGGAGCAATTCTTCACGACTTCACTCCTCCGATTCTGTTAGCCGATAAGATTCTGAAATTAGCTCAAGAAGCAGTTTCTTTGAGACAAGAATGCGTTGACTTAGCCAAACAAGTCGATAAAATCTACCGGATGCTTCAAGCCACCGTTCGCTTAATCACCACCACCACACAGCCGCTGTACGACCGTCCAATTCGCCGGATCGTGGCCGATGTCACGAAGAATCTCGAACGTGCTTGGAACTTCGTTAGCAAGTGCCGCCATGGTGGGTTTCTACGGCAAGTTTTCTCCATGACAACCATCGCCGATTTTCGTAAGGTTTCAAGTCTTCTTGAATCTTCCATTGGCGATATGAAATGGCTTCTTTCAATTTTTGATTCCGATGGCACTGTTGGCCTGCCTCCGATTGCGAGTAATGACCCAACTTTGGCCTATATTTGGCCCAATATCGCCACAATCCAAATGGGTTCGGTTAGAAATCGGGTCGAAGCTGCGAATCAATTGACATTACACACTCGTGGGAACGAGCGGAATCAAAAAATCGTAGTTGAAGAAGGCGGGGTTCCGCCGTTGCTTAAATTACTCAAGGAATACTCATCCTCTGATGCTCAAATCGCCGCCGCTAATGTTCTTATCAATGTCGCTTCTGTTCCCGATAGGGTTGAGTCGATTATCAATATTCCTGGGATTCCGACTATTGTTCAGGTTCTTAATGATTCCCCCATGAGGGTTCAGATTATTGTTGCAAAATTAGTTTCCAAAATGGCGGAACTTAGCAATCTTGCTCAAGAGGAGTTTGCTAGAGAGAACGTAACTAAACCTTTGGTTACTTGTTTATCGATTGATATGGTTCTTGATGATCCTAAGCTTCAATTGGGGAAACCCAGTTTTCATTCTGTGGTTGAGATTAATAAGGAGCTCGCTGGGAAAGCTTCGAATACTTCACTGAATTCATCTTCGTCTTCCTCACATTCTGACGGTAGTAGCCGAGGGGGAAATCACAGGAAGGAGAAAGAGGTTGAAAGCTCTGAAGTTAAGCTGCAGCTTAAAGTGAATTGTGCTGAGGCTCTTTGGAGACTCTCTAAAGGGAGCTTAACGAATAGTCGAAAGATTACAGAGACAAAAGGGTTATTGTGTTTGGCGAAGATTATTGAGAATGAAGAAGGGGAATTGCAATACAATTCCTTGATGACAATTATGGAGGTAACAGCTGTTGCAGAGTCCAAGCCAGATCTTAGACATGCTGCCTTTAAGATCACTTCACCGGCTCCGAAAGCGGTTCTTGATCAACTTTCGAGAATGATTCAGAAGGATAGAGATCCAATGTTGCAAGTTCCTGCTATTCAATCGATTGGTTCCCTTGCCAGGATTTTTCCTGCAAAGGAATCACGGATTATCAATCTTTTGGTTTTGCAAATGAAGAGTATGGATATGGATGTGGCCATAGAGGCTGTCATTGCATTAGGGAAGTTTGCTTGCCCTGAAAATTATAATTGTGTAGCGCATTCGAAGTCGATTATCGAGTTTGGTGGCGTTCCTCCTCTAATGAAACTTTTGAGACAAAATGATCAGGCTCAAGTGCCTGGCCTAATGCTGCTATGTTATCTTGCACTGAGTGCAGGCAATAGTAAGGCTTTAGAGCAGGCTCATGCCTTGAATGCAATGAAGGGGTTGGCTCGTCTTGTTTTCGCTCATCCTGACTTGCACGAATTGTATGCTAAAGCCATACACCACCTTACTCTTTATCAGGCTGGAGCTCATCATATCCATAGACACAGTTTGTCACCCTAAATCTTATTTTTATTAATGTTGCTGTACATTGAAACAAATTGGAGGGTGTTCAAAGTTCTTCATAATCTGAGATAAGCTGGCTATAGTCCACACAGAACTCTGGCTGCACGAGTTGTTCGGTAAATCGCCTGTAGAGGCTGAAAACAGGACAGCTAAGGACAGTTCAGCCTATTACTTCAGGCTCTGGCGGCGCCCTTAATCTCTATGAAGGTCTTTGGTAGGACACTTAACTTGTTGGCTCTTGTTTTCTGATTCTTGTTTATTTACACAATAACAAAGAAAACAAAAATGAAAGGTTCGAGTCCATGAAAAGCCAATAACTTCGAAAAGAATTGTTTAGGTTCGGTGTCTTTAATGTATCTCAAGTCTTGATAACATTGTAGGCTGCTGGTATGAGTGAATTATTTATTGGTAGCTGTTAGTCCTGGTTTACTTCTTGTATTTAGTCCAAAATATGTGCAGTTTTCCCGTGCATTGATCTGTTTATACCTACCATTTAGAAGTCACTTGCATTATCAATCATCTGAAGTAAAGCATATTCATGGACACAAACTTCAGTGAAACATGGAGCTACCAGTTTCTGTTTCAATCTCTTGATAAGAAGTCTGATGCGCTTGTCCCTCGGTGCCATTAGAGCTATATCCGTCTGTGGACACATCAGATCCTGACTGATATTGGTTTTCGTTCACCCACCTGCTGTTTATAGCTTTTCAGGTTTTGGTTAACCTTTTGTCAACCATTATTGTGGCATTCATCTTGTTGTTCCGTTGCAGGCTTCACGCCCTGTTTCTTTCGATTATCATGCTTTTTTTTGGTTGCTCTCAGTTACTAATTATACTGTAGCTCCTGAATCCAGATGTGTAGTTGTCAGGCAGTCATTGAATTGTTGTTGTCTCATCACATCATTTGCTTTAGTAGGCATTCTTTCTAGGAAGTTCAGAAGGAAATGAACATATCACACAACATGTTACATGTTTTTCAAGTATCTTCAACAGTTATACTGTATATATGTTGAATGAATCTAGAGGATGATCAGATTCTGTCTCACGTTACTTGATTACTAAACCTGGAAAGTTAGTTCCTTCAACGTTGAAGCTCAGATACAACAATGAGGATAACAAGTTTTGTATTATAATCCAAGCTTATCTTGAATCACTTGTTATTGGTTGCTTCAAAGAGGTAATGCCCTGGATGATTTGCTCTTGCTTTCTTTCGCTTGCTTGAATCGTTTCAGACTGCAAACAAATGCCCTTTGGAATAAAAGCTATGAAGATGTGAACTTTGCTTGGTATTTGGACAAACTTACTCCTGAATTTTGACTCTTCTCCATTTCAGAAGATTTAGAGAGAGACACCAACACAAAACAAAATTCTTTCCAGCATCATGTGCCATTGTAATTAGTCAAAGGACTTTTCCAGCCGAAGTTAATGAAGAAATTAATTTTGGTTAGTATTAATGACATGAAATAGTATATGTATGAGAAATCTGAAAGTGTTTTTACATTATCTTCGCAGCATTGTAATCGATATGACAAAGTAAATAAGTGCTTCAGTTTAAATCAAAACGCGATATCTTAGATTTCGAGCATTATACAGTACTAATATGACTTTCATATTGAGAAAGAAATTTTGTTGTTCATTCACTTCCATGCTTCTGGTCGTCATTGTTTGAGATTCTGTAAGTTGGGATGAATGTTTTTGTTTGAAATTTGGGAATTTTTCGCTTTATTGTTGAAACCAATGCACTGATTTACCAAAATGCAAACAGAAATGGAGGATTTCTCCACATTTCTCTTATGTGGGTTATTAATTAACGCTTTATGTGATAAATTTTTACTTTTTACTTTTTTGAATATTAAGCTTACATGTGAGTTTCTTTTATTTTGTTATCATCCTCATACTGTTTTCAAAATCTATACTCATATGGTTAAGTTATTAAAAACTAAAAAAATTGTAATTTTAAAATTTATTTTTTATTTTGAAATTTGGAAAGGAATTGAAATGTTTACTTTAAACAAAGGAGAAATGAGAAATAATTACGAGGATACAAATATAAGTTTTAAAAACAAGAAATATGGATTAAGATGTCAATATCCATATCGACATCGAAGTGTCAATGCTATGTATATATTAATGAAATATTGAAATGGACAGATATACATATAAACCTAACAATTTTCAAAAATTATTTAAATTAATAACTAAACTTTTTGCACTCTCTAATAAGTTATAGATCTTATTGTTATTTATATTGTTGACTATTAAGGGGTATTTAAACGAGATATAAGAGATATCCATTAAACTTTGATATTGATGCCAGATCTTCCAATCGATGTATCGACAAATATTTTAATCATTGATCAAATGGGATCAAAGTTTGCTTAAGGAAGCAATTTTCTTGATAACACATGTTGGGGGTTGCTGCATGCAAAACTCAAAGCTCACTGGCTGCCCAAGCTAAGGCAGAAGAGGGAGATGTGGGTCCCGAAAGGAAAAAAGTCAAACCCTCAAGTTCTGCGTCAACCAGTCAAGCTCAAGGAACTATACCAAAAGGAAAATAATTGAGCCAAACTCAACTCTGGGGCACTACAATCTCGAAGATACTGCAACTTACAAATAACCCTAAGAGGGTGTCATAGAAAGGGTCTTATAAATAGCTTTATTTAACAACCCAAAAATGGAGAGAAAAGTAAATTAAGGAAAGGACTCTAAGAGCCTCTCTCTATGATTAGCTAAGCAAAATACTTCATGTACTAACTTAAGCATCAAAGTGTACTCGGCTTAGCACCCACATGTAAGCTCAAACGACATGACCGGACAAAAAATAATGGGTTAAGGAGCATCCAAAACGTACATGTGAGTTTCTCATGCCAAGAGCACACATTTTTTATTTTTTATTTTTTAAACCAAGATTGAGATGACGAAGAAAAACACAAAAGAATAACAAAATGAATTAGATGAAATAACGTTGAATCATAATCTAAGCAAAACAAATATGAAACACAAACTTAATCATAAAAACATATAATATAAGTATTGCAAAACTATTTGATTATGATAAGCTATAAAGATCTTTTGCCGGAAAGGAAAAGTAATGTTGTTCCAACTTACTAAAAGGAAGCATGAAAAACTATTTTTTATTTATAAACATTAATTTTTTTTTTTTTTTTTTTTTAAATTTTATTCCCCCGGAAGTTTCTTAATTTTAGATTTAGATTTAATCCTGTCTTTTTATTAGTGGTATTTGAACTTTAATACTTTATATCTTTTTACCATTGTTATATCCTGTCAATATATTCTTTTGACGATTAAATTTAGCAAATTAAGTCATCACTTTTATAACATTTCTCCAAACCTCCAATGCTGTATTGTATTTGTGTCTTTGTCTTCGAGTAGTTGTCTTAAAAAAAAAATTAAATAATAAAATTACTGAAAATATTTATAATTAAAAGCAAAATACACGATCTATTTGTGATAGACTGCGATAGATTGTGATAAATTATTATCTATATCAACGTGACACAAATAGTAGTCTATCGCGGTCTATTGTAGTTTGTCGTAACTAGACAGTGAAAATTTACTATATTTGTAAATATTTTTGTTCTTTTTGCTATATTTGAAAAGAGTGTATATATTATTTTCGATTTGAATGAAAAAAAAAACTCCTTGGTTGAACTATAATTCTTGTTTCCTCTCTCCTTAATTCTACAAAATCGTCGACTCTTTGTTTTAATTTCTTTATATATATCTTATATATATATAAATTTTTAGGCTATTTATTACAGATTGATAATTTGAAAATTCGAAAGAAATTTGGTTTAATCTCATGAAATAGATTGTCAAGTTTCGATCTTCTTCATTTAATATATATTTACAATTAAATTAGAAATTTAGTTTGTAAACTTTTAATTTTGTGTCATCAAACTTTAATAAGTGTTTGATATGTTCTTGAACTTTCAAGTTTGAATTTATTTGGTCCTTAACCTTTAAAAAAATATCGATTTTGTCATTAAATTTTCAATTTTGTAGCCATTAGGTTATTAAATTTTCAATATATTGTGTCTAATGAGTAATAGATCTATTCGACATTGTTAATAATTTACAAACCTAAAAAACAAAATAAAAAATTTAGGCTCTTATTAGGCATAAAATCTTATTTTATATCTAATAGATTACTTAATTTTAAAAATTATTAAATATGTCAGAGACATATTAAACAAAATTATGGTATTTGATTTAGGGTTCCTTTCAAATATAGCAAAAGAAATCAAAATATTTACAAATATAGCAAATCTCATTGTCTATTTGTAATAAACCGCGATAGACGGTGTATTTTGCTATTAGTTATAAATATTATCAGCAATTTTACCATTTAAGATAATTTTCTTTTGATTTATTAGACATTTGTGAACTTTTTAAACCCACTAAAAATAAAATTAAAGGATCAACGATGTGGATTACACATAACTATTTTTTAGAAGTTCAATGATATTTATATCGACTAAACTTATAATTTAATATTTATTTAAGGCAAGAATTGAAGCTATCATGTAGAAAAATACTTGTACATCTGTTTATCTTCATTAAGTCATGATTAACCTCGTAAAAAAATACTTGCACATATGTTTATCTTCATTAAGTCATGATTAACCTCATAAAAAAAATACTTGTATATCTGTTTATCTTCATTAAGTCATGATTAATCTTGTAAAAATATATTTGTACATCTGTCAGTAGTATGTCCAATTAATTTTGGGATGTATGATATGTTCTGATTTGTTTATATTCATAGTATTTAATTAGAGTAGGTGTGTGGAATCCTTTTCAATTTTGATGCTACTAAAAATACACACCAATTTGCTCAAAAGAAGAAGGAAAAAGACAACAATAAATTTGCAACTTTATAATAAGTTCCAAATTTTGCAATATTAAAAGGAAAAAGAAAAAAGAAAACTCAAAATATTTTCTCCTTAAAAAATGCTTAAATTAATTTTACTGCATATTTTCCTTTAACAATGAAATGAGGATTCAAACCGAGACATTTGAAAAGAACAAAAATGTTTATAAGCACTACATTATGTTATTTTCTACAATTTAACAACTTAAATCAAATATTAATATGGTGTATACCATATTCCCTTCTAATTAACTAAAGTTAGGTCCATTTCTTCAAGTCAATAATAATATAATATAATGGTTAAAAAGACAAAATTGTATCGTGTTAGTGGCTCTAGTGGTTTAAAACAAATGTTTTGAACGTGGTTGTTTAAATATAATTAAAATTAAGTAGGAAAGCAAGTAGGGTAATATACATATGATTATTTTTTTTTTAATCATGATTTATGTTACCAAATATGAAAAATATGACAATTATGAGTGGTAAATTATCCTCAATTTAGGTTAAAATTAGACTTTCCATAATTACGACTCTACATTTTGTGTATATGTACTCATGTATTGTTCATTTTACATCATAGAATTAATCAATAATATATCAACATTACACCATGGTTTTAGAGCTTCAAGTTTAGGATTTTCAGTCTACCTTTTCCACCCTTGTTTTTTTCTCTTCTCCGTCAACTTGCCTTGCTATCAACTAGTTACATCCTGTCGCTACATTAGAATTTGACCATAACTGAGGTGCTTGTTGTAGATCTGGACTCCGGTCTAGTTACCGTCGTTGCCGCTTCTCAGATCAAATGATCGTCGACCTGTTCAAGTGTCACCCAGACCAAATCTGGCTCCGTTCAAATCCACAACACACTGCTCATATAGATCCCATCACCTCTAATACCTTGTTCGCCGCTGCCCCCTTCGACTTCTCCTTCTCTCCCTCGCGTCGCCGCCGCTGGTTCTGCCTCCCTCCTTCGTCGCGCACCGCCGCTGCCCACCGGTCCCTTCTCCCCGCGTCGCCGGTTCCTTCCTCCTCCGCGCCGCCTTCCAGCGTCAGTCGCCGTCGGTCATTCCTCCTCCGCGCCGCCACTGCCGTATTGGTCAGTACCGCTGCCACTTCAGTCAAACGCTCGCCTGACTGCTCGTCACCGAACCGGTAACGTTTGGGTGAGTAACTTAAATTAATTTACTAGGAGGATTTACCTCAACGATTTGGGGTTGTTACAGTAGAAGCCAAAGAGGCTAGAGCATTAGTAACCTCTGGAACAGCTGAGGGAGCTACTCTGTGTTCATTATTTTATGAAGCAAAAGTATTCTCCTGTGGAACTGAAGCCAGAGAAGTTTCCTATGAAAAATTTTCAACAACATCTAAAGGATACACATTAATAAGATTCAAATTATCAATATTATCATAAACTAGAACAAGCATAAGTCTATCTCCACTATGGTTCTCGCAAGGGATGAAAGAAGAAATGAACTCAACTAAGGTAGTGTTGGAATTATTGAAATGTTTATGTTGTGGTATAGCAAAAGGAAATGAGAATTCATCAAAAAGAACATGTCTCTAAAAATGAAAATATGACCATCAGGAGCAAGATACTTATATCCTTTATGAGAATTGCTATAGCCAATGAAAGTGCATGGCCTTAATCGAAAGAAAAGTTAATGGTTACTGTATGGTGTTGGCTCATAACTTGTTGCGCATAAAGTGGATTAGATGTTATAATTTCAATACAAAGTTTGCGTCGAGAATTACTCAAGTATGATCATTAATTATCAAGTTTTTCTATAAAAGCCCAACTGTAAGCTCTCTAAGTTTCCTGGTGACCCAGGGATTTGTAATAAATTAGGGGTTGAGACTAGATACAAAGACTATGCGGTGACTATACATGTATTATGTTCAAGAGTTTTATGTACCTACCTATACATAAATAATAAATAAAATTTCCTACAATTAACAATGTGAGGTGGAAGCGGAGAATGTTAGTCAAATGTCATTTAGAGTCAGATAGCAGGCGTTGAGAATGACGGTGGAACCATGCGATAATAATAGAGTTAACGCAAGAGCTAGTTGTTACTTAAGCATATCTAAGTATATTTACATACCTACAAACTTCGGGTTTGAGAATTCATCTCTCGATATTTTGATGCCACATTAATCTTATCTCTAAGATGCATGGTAAGTTTGCATTCGCAAAAGATGAACTACATCTTTGAACCTCATCTAGTCTTGATAAATGCTAAAGATTAATCATCTACTCTCTCAAGCTAGACAGTCGTGCTTGTTAAATTTGTTTGTCAGACAAAGCTACGCAAGCTAATGATCTGCATTAATCAAGATGTAACATACTTAGTATTGCTTAAGAAAAACTAGCTTCTAACAGCTAACTCATTCAACATTCAAGCAACATGGTGTAAAGTATTTAATATGGAAATGAATGGAAGATAATAATCAATCGAACTTATATTAAGAAAATAAACTATTCTCTCAAATGTCATTAATAAAGCATAAGTAAGAAGAAGGGAAATGAAGAGAACAGAAATGGAAGACGTCAAGCCGCCACTGGCAATGTCTTGCTTCATGGAGGCTTGAGATAGTTGCTATCTGATACATAAATAGTGACTATAATAACTTGTATTTCTACAAGTTATCATATGATCTAAGATTAGGAAAGCATTTACACCCAAAAACTTTGAAGGAAGGATAATTAGGTTTGAGACCATGTAACTTCTCCAAGGGATATTTATTTTGAATGATAGGAGTAGGAAATCTATTAATCAAGTAAACAATAGTGGAAAAAGCATGATCCCAAAATTTGAGAGGTTAGGAAGCTTGGGATAAAAGACTTAACCCTATGTCCATAATCTGTCTTTGTTTCCTTTCAACAATCTCATTTTGTTTTGAAGTGTAAAGGCAGGTGATCCTATGTTCTATCCCATTTTGTTCAACAAAAGAAATAAGCGGTCTAAACTCACCCCCCTCCCCCCATCTATATGCAACGTAATGATTTTATATTGTAAATTTTTCTCAACAAGAGCCTTAAATTTTTGAAAAGCATGAAAGGCATCAGACTTGGATTTCAAGAAATAAACCCAAGTATACCTACTGTAATCATCCATGAAATTAATGTAATAACGAAAACTACTACTAGATATTGTATGAGCTGGACCCGACAAATCACACAGCACAAGTTGAAAAGGAGAATGATACACAGTATGAGAGTAGAAAAAACCAAGAGAATGATGCTTACCCATAGCACAAACATCACAAAATTGCAATTGATTTGTATTTACAGTAGGATGATTGAAAAGTTGAAGAACAGACTTAAGCATAGAGGAATTAAGGTGTCCTAATCTTCTATGCCAAACATTTACACTATCCATAGTAGAAAAACTAACATCATGAGAAACATCAGCAGGGGAATTAGAAAATTTAGATACTGAACTTAAGACTTTTGCATCAATAGAACTATTAGTAGGCTTATGAATAAGAGTGATTTGGAATTAATAGATGCCTTCATGAAGAGTCCCTTGTACATGACTAGTACCTTAATCCTTCACATAACAAATATTTGGGTGAAATTCAAAAAACACATGATTATCACGAGTGAATTGGGAAACACTTATTAGATTTTTCGATGTTGATGGAACATGAAGAAGGTTTTTTAGAACAAGCTTTTTATCAGGATTAGAAGAAGGTAAAATAGAAGAACCATAGTGAAGAATAGACAAACCCGAACCATTTGCTGCATATACTTGATTTCCTCCTCCATACTCAGATCCAGTAGACAAATTATTGAAATTATTCATCAAATGATGAGTAGCACCCGAATCAAGATATCGATTATTGTCAACATTCAGATCATGAGATGCAACCATAGCTACCATTTGTGAAGAACCAGGGGCATTAGTAAACTGAGGAAAATTAGGGGAAGGAAAACCTGGTGGCTGACTATTACAAGGTGGAACATATCGAAAGAAGCACTTCGATGCTGCGTGACCAAATTTTGTACAAATTTGACATTAAGGCTTGTTTTTGTTGTTACAATTTGAACATCCACCTCCTCTGTTTCCTAGGTCTCCACCTCATCCTCTTTGTCCTTGGTTGTTTTGATAAGTATTGTTATGTCATGAAAAGTTTTCCCCTTCCTTTTCAGAAGTATAGGCAACTAATTTTACCGATGGTAGTGTACTATCGGTCACAACAGATTTACTCTCTAGTCGAGATTCGTGAGTTAATAATAAAGAAGTAATATCCTGGACAGAGGGAAAATTAGTTCTTGTAGTAATCACATATACCATAGATTCATACTCAGTTCCTAATCCAAACAAAGTATATAAGATATGATCATCCCTAACAACTGGTTTACCAACAGACTTCAAAGTGTCAACACATTGTTGTATTTTCAGAAAATATTCCTTTAATGGCATAGATCCTTTTTTAATATTTTGAAGTTTACCTTTAAATTGCATAGTCTAAGCTAAATTTCGAGCAGAGTAGATTTCAAGGAGAGTATTCCAAATTTCTTTTGTCGACTTACAATTTATCATTTGGTTTAATATCTCCTCTGACATGGAACCAAAAACCCAAAATGATATCAGTCGTTCTTGCCTCTTCCACATCTTATAATCCGGGTCGATCGTTTGAGTTGTTGATGAAGAAGTTGGAGTGGCAGAGGTTGAGGCTGTACGCACCAAATATTTTGGTGGAGGATCGTTTTCGAGAAATTTTTCTAGATCGTATTCTTCGTGGGCAGTCAAAATCTGAAATCGCCATAGCAGGAAATTTTCATCATCAAGTTTTACAATAGAAATCTTGTTACCCGGATTGAAGATTTGGAAAGAAGGAGCTGCTGCTTCATGTGACCCATCTGCCATGAAGTTTCTTCAGAAAAAAAAAAAATTGTAAACCCTAATCTCAGCAAAAGCAAGAAAAAGGAGAGGTCCCTTTGTCATTAGACATAGGGCTCTGATACTATTTTAAAATAAAAACAAAATTCATGGAGAACAAGAGAGATTGTAAATGCAAGAGAAAACCCTATTTTGTTATATACCAATTGAGAAGAATACAACAATATATATAACAAAGTTGGGATGAAAAACTCTTGCAAAATAATCACTCTAAACTCATACACATCAAAAAAATGCCCTCTCATAACAGAAAAGAGAGTTTCTAGATGAATATCACGTAAAAGAGAAGACCAAAAGTCCTTATAAATAATGGGCCTTGGGCTTTTACAAAGATTAATGGGCTATTTTAACATCCAATATTTAATCTCAAGAAAAAATGAATTTAATTAATGTTTTAGAAAAAAAAATTCTTTTATTTAAAAATTATCCTATGACAGATTTTGAGAAAAATAAATGTAATAACTTCTCACTTTCTTAAGGTGAGGAGTTTTTTCTCAATTATAATATAGTGAAATTGACGGAATTTGTTCCACTTATTTTATCGGATCATTGCTTCAAATATTGGAGTGGTGAATGGTAAAATAAGACATTATTTCTTTAAAAAAAAAAATCAGAGAATATTTTCAATTCAAGATTTGAAATTTGACCACCGTTTTTTAAATGGATGCTATGAAGGTGCTAACAACTTCCCCATACACAAATGACTCTCGAACTCGACTCTAATTTTCACAGGCCATTTTTGTTTTTTTAATTAAAACTTGTTTATTTTACTAATTCGGTGTCCAATCACACCATAAAAAAGATTGTTGACAACTCCTTTTTATTTTCTTTTAAAATTAACCCTTTTCGAGGACGTCGGTTGCTCCGCGTCGTCTTGGGCACGTGGCGACACTCCCATTTTGATCTCCATGTTAATTTTGAGTTAATTAATTTAAACTAATAATGATCTAGATTTTTAAATCAATTTTAATAGTTACAAGAGATCTATACAAAATTAACCTAACCCATAAAAAATTTAAAAAAATAAAAAATAAAAAATTACACAATCGACCAAACTTAAGAGATAAAGCATGTGAAATAGGACTAAATGGAAACTAAAATTACAACTCAAATACAAACGTATAACATTTTGGTTGAAAAACTCATAACTAAAAATGTCTTTTTTTTCAACCCCACAAAAAAAAAAATAAATAACAAATAATAATAATAATAAAGTAAAGTAGAAAAGTAGCATTGAAATGAATGGTTAGATCAAAGGGAAGAAATGACATATAATAGTTTAATCAAGCTTAAGTGGGGATTTTGATTAGCTGATTGACTTGTGAATTATGTCGGATCCATTCCCAAGCTGACCCGAATTACACGCTTTTGAGCTGTTTTTAAACAAAAACAAAAACAAAAAATTAAACAAAACAAAAAACAAAAAAATGTTTGTGTTTTTTACGCTAACAACATAGAAAGCAACTTGGGTTTGAGTTGTTGTTAAGACGGTGTTTTTGGTATTACGCTAACAAAATTTCTTTTTTTTTTTTTTTTTTTTTTTCCTTTTCACAACCAACCTTTTTTTTTTTTTTTTTTATTTTTTTTTTTTCAATTAAATTGATTTTTTTTAAAACCTCCTTTATTTTTTTTTTTTCTTTTTTTTTTTTTTATTTTTTTTTTTTCAATTAAATTGATTTTTTTTAAAACCTCCTTTATTTTTTTTTTTTCTTTTTTTTTTTTTTATTTTTTTTTTTTTTTTTTTCCTTTTCACAACCAACCTTTTTTTTTTTTTTTTTTTCCCTTTTCCAACCAAACTTTCCAACATCAATTTCTGTTCAAACTCATTTCTTTCAATCACAATGAGTGTAATTAAAGCCTCCTCTAATCTTCTATTTTCCTTGTTTATAATTCAAATTTTCATTAAGTATTAAAAAAAGTGTTTTAAAGCTCACCAAAACATAATTTATCATCCTTCGGGTAATAGATTCTTTTGTTATAAGTCCAACATTGCCCTCACATTTGCGATGAATAGTTGACTTTGAACGCACCCCTAACTCCTTTTAGTATAATTTTATTAGTGTATCGGATTTACATATCTTAAATTGTACAAATATTAAAAATGACTATATTTTTAAGAAGAGTAAAAAACAATAACTAAAAAAAGGACCTTTACGTACAAAAATTTATTTTAGATTGACTTGATTTGAATTGAGTATGCAAAAGTTGTAGTTTGTAATTTAATCAAAACTAATTTAATTTAGAATTTAGAATGATCTCAACTATTTCTTTTTAGTTCAATGATCTCATTATTACACTAGATAAAATTTAAAATATTTTAAGATAAACTTTTGAAAAATGTAAATATGATATTTATATTTTAAAAAATGAAAATATATGGGATTTATATAATGGTTAATTTAGTTTGATCAGCGTTCAACATCAGTTGAACCCAAATTGACTTTTATTTCTACATTTACTAGTTAGTTTCTTCTATTCATGAAATTTATTATTGTATAAAAATAGGATGAAAAGTCAAATTTTAAGATAAAACTATAATTGATAATTGATGTACTTATTTAATTCAGATATATATGCTATCTTTGCAATTATTTTATTTGTTTTGCCATTATCTATAAGCTACTTAAAATTATCCTATTTTACAATAAGATTATGCTACATCCTAGAACTTTTTTTTTTATATAAATTTATTATCATTATTATTATTATTGGATAAAAATGGTGGTGGGAACTTGTGGCTCAAAATAATATAATAACTAGAAAACAAAAAAGTACCATTTTTTAGGGGAAAAAAATCTGACTTCAAAGTGATGATAGAAATTATACTTATAATAGAAAAAAATATTTTTGTTAATCTATAGTTTACTTTTGTGAAAATGAAAGGTGAGGGACCTTTTTAGGCAAAGCATTTTCATTTGTAGATACTCTACAAAACTAAAACTAAAATGTAACGTATCATATAAATTATTTCTTGATATAAATATGAATATAGGACGATAAATTAGATTTTGTTTCATAATTATTTTTTCGTTTTTAAAGATTGTGCTTAGACTACCTACGTATTACAATTAAATATTTGAATTTTCGATCAAATTCTAAAAATAAATACAATATTTTGAATAAAGTAGGTAATAAGTCAAAAAATGAGTAGGTAAAAATAGTATAAATTTTTTTTTTAAAAGACAAAATGATTATAATTTCACCACTCTACTTTATTTTGTTTTCTAAGAAGTTTAATTGAGTGAACCAAAATTGATAATAGAAACATATTTGTTTGATTAAAGTAAATAAACTACTTAACGAGTAATGGAATTAATTTCTAATTTTGCTTTAGTTTGTGTAGAGTGATTAGGTATCTTTCGTCGTGTGTTTATTTTGATTATGTTTAGAAATTTGGACGTGAGTCTCAACTTTTTTTTATTGGATTTGCATTTTTGGTATTTTTTTCAATCAAAATTTAAACATGGTTTAAATATTCAAATCTACCAAGAATTTTACTTAGATCTTCACATTTAAGTTTGGACTTGAGACGATTTTTTTAATTAGTAAACACGGGAAGGTAGAAAACCAAAAATCTTTAAATGTCCAACATTTTTAAATAATCATATTTAGATATAATATTTAGATAACTATGTTTATTTCGTAGAATTTTTATTTGAAAATGTGTTGAATTTACGTAATATTTTGAAATGATCCAACAACTATTCATTAATTCATCATAAATTAATTATAATTTGAACTAATATAACAATTTTTTATGAATTTGATTTTTTAAAAAAATTGTTATTGTTTATATTATTTGTATATGTTAGTTTTCTTACAGAAATAATAAATATTAATTTACATTTAAATTTGAATATTTTTCTTTAAAAATCAATAAGTGTGATATATATATGGTAGATAATATTTATATTAACTATAAAATGTAAATAAAAAAGATATATATAAAAAAAAAAATAAAAGATAAAAAAACTAAAAATAGGATGCCCTCAACATAGGAATCCAGAAATTTCATGTTTCATAAAGGCATTCGAAACTCTCAAAATGCCATACATAAGAATATTCTAAGATGTTCAAGAATATTTGAATGCCAAAGCATCTTATATTACCAAGAAACAAACATGGTAATCTAGATTCTCCTTCCATCATACGATTATTTTTTTTTAATCATTGATTCTATCATTATCAAAATTTAGAGTGGTCATCGGAATTAAAAGAAATATTAAGACAAGATAAATAATAATATAATCGAATAATATAAGGACACTTTATCAATGATTTAATATAAATTGTCTAATACAATGAACATCATCTCTTACAATGAAAGTGAAGAGGAATCTCATCTTGATATTAATAATGCAATACACTAAAGCTCACAACAATCACACAAAATTAGAATTATAATAATTTAATTAAAATTGAAGTTTGAAAAATTAAGATTATGTTAAAGAATTTTTTTTTTTATTATAAAAAAAAAAAGAAAGAAAAACACAAATGTGGTTGGCATTTCTCTTCCAACCCCCCACCAGCCCATGAGGCCCCCTTTGTCTCTCAACACACCTCCATGATCTTAGAAGACAAAACCAAAATAACCCAAAATTTTTATTTTATTTTTTTTCTTTTATTCTTCTTCATAAAAGTAAGTGAAAATTTCAAGAAATATCAAAATATACCATAAAACCCATCTTTTAAAAATAATAATAATAATAAATAAATAAATAAACTTTTTTTTCTCAATTTCATTTTCACCATTTCTCTAAAATATTACACAGACCCCATTTTGATTTCCCTATCCTTTCAACCCTTTCTTCCATCTCTCCAATAATTCATTATTATTCGTCCATCTCATCTCACCAATTTCTCTCAAATAGATTAATTAATGTCTAATCGTATAATTTTTCAATTTTATTAAATTCATAACTTGGATGCTGTTTTTCCCTCCAAAGTCAAGTACACGGAAATGTTAATATATGAGATAAACGTATCTCAAATTCATATTTAATGATTATTCACAAACTTTGATATGACAATAAAAAGAAAGGAATTAAAAAAGGAAAAAAATAGGTTCACTCATCACATTATTTCAAGTCATCATATAACAAATATTACAAAAGAAAGAGAGAAAAATGAAGAGAATTACAAAAGAAATTAAAAAAAAAAAAAAAAAAAAAGAAGAAGAAGAAGAAGAAATATTTTTACCTCAAACCTCTCTTTTTTTTTCTTTTTTCTTTTTTTTTCTTTTGAAAGAAAGAGAATAAAAAAAAATGTACAGTTAGTTTTTCACAAATGGTGGAAAGCCCCAAAATTGGCTGTAGAAATTTGTTGTGAGAGCGACGTTAATGGATAGGTAATGAAATCTAGAGAGCTTCGGCTCTGAATTAGCTGCCCATCAACCATTGAAGAACTTCCTCCTGTTACTCTCTTCAATTCCTCTGACTTTATCCTATCATTATTATTGTTGTTGTTATTATTATTCACATCAATCTCCAAAAGCCTTTCCAATTTATTATTCTCATTTTCCCACGAGCAAAATGCTGAATTCTCCACTCCGTTGTTGTTGTTGTTCATGTAAAATCCTCCATAGTTGCTCATATTCGAACCCGAATTGTCTGAAAATTCAGTCCCCGACAAGCTCCCGTGGTCGGAATTCGTCAAACTCGGCACCGAATTGAATCCGAAACTCTGCACATTTGATTGGTACGAAGTTTCGAAATTCGTATTGTTATTGTTGTTGTTGTAGTCGCAAGAATCGAATCCTGTTTGGAATTCGAAATAGCAAGGTGAATCAACCAAGGTTTGTTTGTTCATGAAATGGTCTCGCATCGACGCGACCGTTAATCCGCCGTCGTAGTAATCGGTGCCGCTGAGGAGAAATGCTGGGCCTTGGTTGCCCGCGGCGGAGATTCCGCCGCCACCGCTGAGTCCTTGAACCGGTGGGATTTGAGGAAATTCTTTATCTTCGAAGATCTTCTTCTCTTTAATTTCTTGAATGTTGATCATAGGCTTGTGAGTATTTGGGTCAATCCCTTGCTTCATTAGCTTCTTCTTTAAGCTCGAATTCCAAAAATTCTTAATCTCATTGTCTGTTCTTCCGGGTAATTGAGCTGCAATTTGAGCCCATCTATCCAAAGGGAAGAAAAGAAAATAAAAAACAAACAAACCCATTTATTGAATTTGTAAATTTTAATTATAAACATAACTCAATTGGTTAAGACGTATGTTATATTTACCTGTTTCCAAGGAGTTCATGTAAACTGATAATGAGATCCTCTTCTTGTTGAGAGAACATTCCTCTTTTCAAATCGGGTCTTAAGTAATTAATCCATCTCAGCCTACAACTCTTCCCACATCTCTGCAAACCTAAATAAGATATAAAGAGAGATGAGAGAAGAAGAAAAGCAAAACAGAGAAGAAAAAAAAGGAAAGGAAAGGAAGAAAATGTAAATACCAGCAAGTTTAGGGACTGAACTCCAACAGCCAACACCAAATCTAGTAATGTAATTGAACAGTTTTTCATCTTCCTCAGGTGACCAAAGGCCTTTCCTTAGTTTCTGCTTTAGACAGCAAGAATGGCGTCCCATTGTGGTGAGAGACTGAATTTTTTGAGTCCCCGGATTCCAATTGCGTAGGACACACAAAAATATATATATATATATATATATATATATTTTTTTTTTTTTTTTTTGAATTTTTAAGGGTTGACAAAATGGAAAAAGAAAATGAAGAATAGTTTACGATAATTGAATGAAAGAAAAATTTTTAGATGCATCTTAAGCTACATTTATTGAAAAAAGGTTAATACATCTTTTTAGTACTTGAGTTTGGAAGAATAGGTATGTTTAATTTTTTGTTTTTAAAATATACTCTTTTAGTCGTTGAGTTTTAAAAAATAGGGGTGTTTGGTTCTTTAAATTTTCAAAATCCTTATTTTTAGTCTCCAAACTTTTAGTAATAGGTTTAAAAGTACCTTAAGTATTTCTTTTATTATTTTAAATAATTATAGACCCTTTAAATTAGAAATATAAGCTTAGAGAGAAGATGTAATTTTTTTTAATATTGTTTTTCTACTTTAAAATTTCGTACAATTTTTCAAAATAATTATAAAAAATTAATTCATATACCCTTTGAATTTATTCCAAAAAGGCAGATTGCTTGGGTAACATTTTTAAAAATAGTAATTAAGCAAATAACAACATTTTTTTAAAAATTGCAGATATAGATACCACTAATATGGTCTATCGTTGATAAACTCTTACCACGATATGATTTTTATTAGTGATAATTTTTTTTTGGTCATTGTGCTGCTAATATTTTGGGCCTGATTTCTATATTTGCAATTACCCTTTTTTATATGCAGTTGTATTCTTTCATTTTTTTTCCTCAATGAAAGTTTTTTTTTTTTTTAATTCCGCAAGACTAAAAAGATATATTTTGAAATTTTATAGATTAAACATACATATTATTCACAACTTAGAGACTAAGTAGGTAATTTTCTCATTAATATATCATTCAATAGCGTGCCAAAATTATGAATGGAATACTAGAAATTTTCTCATCACTTATTTTTGTGCAACATAACACATCCAATTGCCCAATCAGAGCTTGTCACATGGCAAATTCTTTTTATCTTTTTAAATTTTTTTTGTTTTAGTTTATTGTTTATTGTATATTATATTGAAGTGAAATGAAAAAAACGAGTGCAACCGAGACTTACATCTAAATATTGTTAATGAAATGAAGGATAAATCATACTTAAGATTGAAGTTATAAAGAAACAGAGATGATCGAACAATCAAGTGGGTTTTACGCAAATTTGGTGCTGCTTTTGCATAGTAGAAGATTGGGTTTTAAGAAATCTCTATGTATGGAAATATAGAGAGAAATTAAAGATAGAAAAATGAGAAAAAGGGGGAAGAAGTTAGGAAGTAAAATTAATTAAAACCATTTAAACGTGTACTTGAAAGCTTTTTTTCAGATATATATATATATATATATATATAATAAAAAAAATACAAAAATACGAAAAGATGGCTGCTTCATTTCTTAATTAATTAATTAATTAATTCCTTTCTTTGCCTTCTAAATAGCAATTATCAAAGCAAAAAAAATTAAAGAAAATATAAAAGAGAGTTTTAGACTTTGAAATCTCAACAAACACTGTTTATTAGCCTATTGCTATTCCCTTTTAACCCCAATTCCAATAACCTATAAAAAGCATCTTAACTTTTTGTTTGTAATTTTGTCTATATGAAAAAATTCTTCCACTTGCCACTATAATAATAATAAAAAAAAGTAGTATCATTATGATACTAGTGTTGATTTTTATTATTATTATTTTTTTTTTTTGGTTGTTTGCAAAATTGGTTTTTTAAAAATGGGCATCAATTATTTTCGTTTATTAACATGCATTCCGAGAAGAAAAATAAGAGAAAATCAAATTTTAAAGAAGAGAATTAGATATTTTTCAAAAAATAGAAAAAATATATTCGAATATGATTTAAGATATTTAAATATATATAAATGACTATCAACATTAATTAGAGAGGAAATAATATCATTAACCTAAATTAATAAATTAACAAAACAAAACATTCTTAATTTGAAAATTAACTTAAATGAGCAACCTTTTTTTATTATTGATAAAAAAAAATATAAATGATATTTATCTCAAGTATAATCTTAGGGAGAAAGCTCAAAAATGGAGTGTATAATGCATAAAAATAGTTATTTTCTAAAATGGAGTGTATAATGCATAAAAATAGTTATTTTCTAAAAATATTACATTAAGGCTAAATTATAACAAATGCCCTCAAATTATTTCTTCTTTGTTTCAAAAATACTTTCTATATTTTTAAAAGTTGCAATGTTACCCTTCAATTTTTATAAGTGTTTCAAAGCTACCTTTTGAGTATAAATTCTTTAGGATTTGAAACAAAAATCTAGGATTTAGAATTGTGTGACTGATGACCTAAAACGATGTCATGATTCAAATTTTTGTTCTTTAACACTTACAACACCATTTCATATCTCAATTTTCATCTAAATTCTACTCCAAAGATGTTTTTGAAACGTTTATAAAAGTTTAAGGGTAATATTTTAAGTATTTTTGAAACAAATAACAAAAGAGTGTGTGTATATATATATATATATATATATATATATATATATATATATATATATGAGATCCAAAACTTTCTTTCAAATTAACTAATTAATCCCAATAAAATCAAATGCAAGCAATTGTGATATATATAGTTTTCTTTTTTCTTATTAGTTTTCAAATGATGTAAATAAAAAAGAAAAAAAAGGGGGCCAAAATTAAAAGAATGTGATTGATGTTTATAATACTTTAAACATAATAACTATTTAAAAAGGGAGATTAAGTACAAGTGAATAATTAAGAACTGATGTTTAGTAATTGAGTGATATTTAAGTTAGAAGCAACATCTAAAATAATAAACCAAAAGTGGATATTTACTTAAAATTGGAGGGTTCAAAGTTTAGGTAAATTAAATAATAATTTTGGGGTTAAAACTTTAAACAAAGAATTGCGTGCAATCTACTGTTTACGCAATATTTAGGGGCATGTTTTTTCTTTTTAATATCTAAATAAATAAATAACATTTCTTCAAAATATTTTATAAATATGATGTTTACCTCTTTGAATTCTAATCATCATAAAGTCCAGCCGACACCTTTGCATTCACAAGCCTAGGCCCCATGTCTTTGCCTTTTCTTTTTCTTTATTTTATTTTATTATTATTATTTTTTTTTTTTACTATTCTTTTCTTTAAAATAAACCTCTTTTGTCCAGAAGATATTCAATTTTATTATGTTTTTTTGGTTTAACATGGATGCACAGATTCTAATTTCCCACCTTTTGATCGGTGGTGTATGTACTATTTATGTTAGTTGAACTTGTCCGACAAAACCTCGCAGGAATAAATAAATAAATAACGAGTGAGAAATTAAAAGAAAATAACAAAATTAAGAAACATACATGAAAAAATATTTTAAATTTAGAGAAAAACGACGATCCACGATAAGAAATTTATTATGTGAACAATTGTTATAATCACACAAAATTCTCTTTTAAACTCAATTACAAAAGCATTCTTGGTGAATTTTTGTATATTATTAAATAAATTTTGTATCTAATATTTAAGAATTAGGAGAATACAAAAAACAAAAATATATACAATAACACATGCTTGATCAAAACTTTTGTAACAAAATAATCATACTTGTAAAAGAAATATGAAAAGAAAATTTAACTAGAGTTGACATATTAAAAAAGTGTTTATAACGGAGATGATTTCAAACTAAAGTCATAAGCGCTTGGAGCTCGTAACTTTCAATTTAAACTTTACTATATGAATCGATCCAATCCACTATATGGGCTCATTTTGCGGATGTATTCAATTGTGCTAAACATATATCAATAAGTTAATGCATTAAGAAACCTTTTCTTTTCTTTTTTTAAATATCTAAAGTTTCGATCAACACTCTTTATTGAAAATGCAATATATATATATCTTAGAAAACAAAACATTGAATTTACACATTTATCATTATAATATATAGTAGGAGATCATGTTTATTATTCTTGTAAAAAGAAATATATTTTATATATATTGTGTTCAATAAGGTACATGTGTGAAATGTTAACATCGTGCAAAGAAAGTAATATATGAACTTTAGAATTCATGTTATTAAAATTTTATTGGAAGTTTATTTTACGTCATGGTATATTCATATATGTTGCTTTCATGTCTCAAACTTTCAAATATATTATAATTTCAATTTACCTTACGAATCTTTCTAATTTTTAAATACTTTGAGCATATTATGTAAAAATAAATAGTAAGAGTATAATAGGAAAAAAAAAAGTTAGAAATGGTCAAAGTGTTAGGACATAAAAAATTTAAATTTTCATGAATTATAACATTCCTTGGAACCTTAGAACCATCGTTAATTTTTCTTTTTCAATCTTAGAAGTTAGTAATATGTTATTAATTTAAATTTTTTTAAACTTTCAGTCTTATTAATAGAGAACATAATTGAGTTAATTATAGGCCGTAATAGATTTTTGTTTTTAAATTTAGACTCTATTAATTATTTTTTTCAGCCAACAATACAATGTACTGAAAGCAACAAAAAAAAAATGCTGAAATGATTTTTAAAATAATGAACTAATTAAATAAACCAACATTATTGAACTATAAATATTAGCTATATATCTCCTAGGGAAAAGAAGGTCCCATTTTTGTAAAATACAAATCAATTTAAAGGTACTTTACAACACGTCTTGAAACAAATGATAAATTACAAGTTTTCTGAACTTCTAAAAACAATGTTGGTATATTTGATTTCTAAACTAAAAGAGAGAGGGATTTAGTTAATAATTAGGGCAATAAACTTTTAAAATCTCTCTAATAAGATTTTAAACTTTTGGTGTTCAATTCAACTTTTTAATTTTTGTCTAATTAGTCGTCATTGAACCATTCAATACATTTTAAAATTCGCATATGTATTAGATGCAAATTTTGAAATTTTAAGGTTTCATTAGGTATAAATTTCAATTATGTCTTTTAGATAGGTTAAATTTTGAATTTTTTTAAAAAAATAGATATGTCATTGTCATATTAAACATAAAATTGATATTGCATCAAAATTTGTTAGACACGAAATTGAAGCAGTAGATATAATTTTTTTTTTTAAAAAAAAGGTTATTTAAACATTTATTTATGGTTAAATTATTAGATACACTTTCTAAAGCTTTCTTATTATATTATAAGTACAAAAGGTTCACTTACTTTTCATACATTTTAAAAGTTATTTATATCACTATAAATATATCTTAATATATTATAAATAATTTATTAGACATTTTTTAAAGTTTGAATATCAAATAAACATGTTTAATATGTGTATATTAAATGAACAATATCAAAGATATTAGGTAGGTAATACATTCATCAAGGTCTATCGGACGATCAAATCCCTCCCATTATTGTTTGTCATAAGAAAAACAGATCAAATAGACACGAACTTAAGTGCATGTTTCGTCTAAATAATTTAAAAATACACAATAAGTCTCACATCTAACAACATCAATTTTATGACTAGTTAATTTAATTTTATTTATCCTATGGGCACCCAATTAAACAATTTCATTAATTGTTCCAAACGTTACTTCAAATTTTAGCAACCATATATATGTCTAATTTAAGCCAAAAATAAAAGTATAAATATCTTCATTAATTTCCGTAGTATACAAGAACTAGGGTGTGAGCGATGCACATTCTAGGACTTCCCATCCTTGAATGAAAGGGGTCAATGATTGGAGGGTGTCAAACAAAGACTTCATTTTTCCTTTTTTCTTATTAAAAATTAAAATATATATATATATATATATATATATATATATAAACGACCGACACGTCCACGTCGGACGACATAAATACAGTTTCTTTCGTTATCTTCGGAAATACGTAGCCAGCTCAGCTCTCCCCTCATACGCCGAATCGGCATAATGATTGGCCCACACTTTTTGTCTCATCAAAACTATTTCCTACATTACGTCTCTCACAATTATTTATTTATTTATTTATTTAATTAAAAAAAAAATCCGTCAAATTATTATTTATTTTTTAAAATGAAAAAACATTATATTCTGAGGGCCATAAGATCCCGTCTTCACACGTGAAATCTAAAACTTGTCGATATGTAATAAAGGAGCAATGTATTCGTATCGCCGTCGGTGTTACATTTCTAATTATGTATTTTTTCTTATCTGTCTTTCAATTATTTATAATATATATCTCCAATTATTTATTAATTGACTAATCCTTTTCTTCTTCAATATATATATTCTTTATTTATCGACAAGACATTGAAGGTTTTAATATATATATTTATTATTTATCGAAAGAGTCCAAAACATTTTAAAAGAAAAACATCGAGAATAAAATAGGAGGATTAGATAATCATATTGTAATTAACATTCATTCTACCTTCTCCTAATGTCATAATCAATTATCAAATGTCAAATAAAAATACAAAATCCAGTTAGGGAATAATTGAAATTATTTAAGGCTGAAAGAATATGGATATTTTTTTTAATTCTATCAATCAAAGTTTCAATTTTATTTTAATACACATTTCTTTTCGATAGGGAAATTTTTTGATTGGTTCAATTCACCATTTAAAGACCTCTAATTTTAATCAAAATTGAATGGAACTTCCATCACAATCAAATAATAGAAATCTCCTGTGTAAATCACTGTAAAATCGTAATAAAACTATTCAAAAATGTTGAAGAATATCTTCATCTTTCAAATCAAAATGCTTTCATAGTCAGCCACTAGGTAAATGTCACAACTTCTTCAAAGACTTTGAGTGTGAATATAGATAGAAATATAACATAATCAACAAGTGATTTAATTTCTTTTTTTGCAAATGTTCAATATTTGCAAAAAAAAAAAACTTACAAATTGGGTAGCTTAAATTTCATTTTAGCCCTCTCTATATATATAGTTTTTGTTCCAAACTTCATATACTCTTAAATATTTATAACTCCAAGTGTTAATGTGTGTGTGACATGAGCAGTATTAGAGGTAAGAAAATATTGTGTGGTACATAATAATGATATTAGAAACACTAAAATAATTATTCCTTTGTTTGTTGAAAAAAAAAATGCTCAGCTAAAATGAACACTTTGAAAATGGATTGTCCAAATTTTAGAACAAACCTAATATTTTATATGCAAAAATAGGTTTAATCTATTTAGTTTATGTTGTTTTGTCAGTGAAAATAATATAATAACTATGAGACATTCCTAGGCTGAAACATGTTTTAAATATCAACACGTATTATGTTGTGTGGCACGTACAATAATTAGAGAAACATAATAATATATTTTTTTAAAAATTCAACCCTAAAATGATGTTTTGAAACTTTAGTATTTACATCTATATGTTTAGTATTTAGTCTATGCATCTTGAAACATTTTAAAATAGACGTGTAGTATTGTAAAAGTGCGGAGGATTAAAGAAACTAAATAAGTTTAAGTCTACTTGATATAAAAAAGAAAAAAAAAAAAAGAAAAATAATGTTAAGAAATTGCGTGAAACTTGATAAGATGCCCTAAAAGAGAAATAAAGAAGATGCATTATAAAATCAATTCGAATTTAAAAAATTATTTAAAATTAATTACTAAATAAAATTAAATATTTAATAAAAATTGAGGTTAAAAGAAGGTATAATTGTAAATATTTTGAAATTTGTATACTAAATTGAAATTTCAAAATTTTAAAGTAAATGTGTAGCAATTTAAAATTTAAAAATTAAAACAACAATTAAAAGAATTATTTATTTATATTCTAAAATATCTACTCATACAAAAGAGGGAGAGAGAGAATTCAATATTGCTTGGAACACAAAATTCTACCTACAATTCTGTGCCGGTCTCGTGTGTTTGTATGTAAAACTTGGGAAGGAAAAATAAAAAATGAAAGAAAGGAAAATAAGAAATTATTGAAGGAAGATCAAACTGAAAAAAATTGGTAAAAAGTAATGAAAGAGTTTAGTCAAACAGAAGAAAAAAGGAAAAAGAAAAAGGAAGAAAGGGACGTGAGAGAGATTTGAAAAATTAAAAGGGAAGAAAAGAGAGAAAAAAAAAAAAAAACAAAATATAAGAGAGAAGTATAGGTTACGAAAAATGTCAATGAAAATATCAATAAATTATTAATATTTATGAACAATTTTTAAAAAGTTATAAAAACAAAAAAATGAAATAAATTATTTTAATTAATAAATAAATATAATATTGTCTTCAAATATAGAAAAATGAACCAAAATATTTATAAATATGGCAAAATTTTATCGTCGATCGCGGTCTATGGCAGATGGACTATAATATTTTGCTATTATTTATAAATATTTTTAACAGTTTTCTCATTTAAAATAATTTTTCAAAAACATATCATATATTTTAAATTAGTTAAAGTATTTATTATTTATATTAGAGATGTTTTGTTACTTATTTTTATATTTTATGAATTATTTTTAGGGTAAATTATAAACACATACTCTTAAACTTTAAAAAATGCTCTTAAACTTTCAAAAAGAGTTCAAATATAGTCTTACCGTTAGTTTTGAATGGAAATTGTTAGTGTTTTATTTCAAAAATATCTTTGAACTTTAAAAAAATATTAGAAATATCCTTGTACTTAAAAAAAAAATTAAAAATACTTTTATTATTTGTATATGAACAGAAATAGTTAATAATTTAAAAAGTAACTCTAAAATTTTCACAAAAAAAAAAAGTGTCAAAATGCTTCTGTCGTCGTTGTAGTGATCAATTCGTTTGAAGTTTTATTCAGTTTGAAAAGAACTAAATTTAAAACAAAAATCAAAATAATTACTAAACGGGGCCTTAGATATCCACATTTTTTCCATATAGACACTAATGTTTTTCTCTTATTAGTCCAATTTTTACTACAATTTTCTCATCAACAAAAATAAAAATCGAAACTTCAAGCTGTTAAACATAAAATATCATAAAATTCCGAAATCAAAATCTCCCAAATACAAAATTGTTAAAACATTTAAGCCCTAGGTTCCTTTGGTATTTGACTATTAAGATACACTCAACTACTAACGAATTTGACTTATTAGCATACGCCCAACTACTAACCTACAACGTTATTAAAACATTTAAATCCTAAGTTCCCCTGGTGATTCAACTGTTTTTGTTTTTTTTTCTTGCTATAGTCTATACACCTTAACTAACATTGATAGTTTCATTTATTATATTTTTTTAGATAAAAAAATGTCAAACAATTAACAAAAAGAAGAGTAAGAGGATATTGAAGAAGATAGTAGAAAAAAAAAAGGGAAACTAAAAAAGTAAGAGGGTAATAACTGTTTCTGTTCATATACTAATAATAAGAGTATTTTTTAACTTTTCTTTTAAAGTAGAAGAGTATTTTTTACACAAAACTTTAATGGTTTTCATCCAAATGGTAAATGGTATTTTTAACTCTTTTTGGAAGTTTAAGTGTATCTTTGAAAGCTTAAGAGAATTGTTTAGACAAAGTACAAAGTTAAGAGATATTTTATATAATTTAGCCTTTAATATAATAAAAATTAGGTTAAAATACTTCGAAATTTATTCAATTTTAGTCCATATATTTTCAATGGTTCAATTTGTGTTTACATACTTTTAATAAATCTTAAATTTAGTTCCTCAAAGTTAATTTTTTAAAAATTGATTAAATAATAACAATAAATTTCATGAAAAAAAGTAAAATATGGGAATATGTTTACCAAATTTAAAAAAAAAAATGTTATAGATAGGAAAAAATAGTTTTTAAAGAAATCAACAATAAATTAACAATGATAACTAAATTTGAGATTTATTCAAAACATACGAACTAAAATTAGATAATTAAAAATACATAAATTAAAATTAAATAAACTTCACAATAGAAAAATCAAAATAGTATTTTAACATATAATTTATATGGATTCAAAATTGATGAAAAAATTTGAGAAGAAAAATTGGGTAATGGAAAAAGTTTGAGATGGAACATTCAATCCACAGAAATGGTCCCAATACATTCAAAGCCTACTAATGAGAAAACGGTACGGAATTTGAAAAAGATGTTCTGACTGCGACTGTGACATAGCGAGCGTGTAATCTGTCACCGACCCAAACATTTCTCGCCACGTGTATGCATGCGTGTGGCTTTTCCTACATTTTCGGGTCTCAACTGTGACCCGACCCGATCCATTCCTCTCTCTTCATTGTCACCGTCTAGTTACGTCACCGTGATGTCGCCCACATATCTGTCCCCCTTCCGGACTTTAATTTCTATTTCATTTTGGTTCTCTAACTTTCTTTTTTTTCTTTTTTAATCATTATCAGTACCTCAACTATGATTTGTAATGATTTTAGTCGCCGTACTTTTTAATTTTATAAAATCTAGTCTTTAAATTTTTTAAAATAAAAATTTAGTATTTATATTTTAAAATTTATATTGATTTAGTCTCTATAGTGAAAATTAATGTTAAAATTTAATGAGATTTTTTTGCATAAATAAATCGATAAATAAATTAAAGACTCAATATTTTTATATAATACGAACTCTACTTCATAAATAATAAAAATTTACATATAATTTTAATTTTTTTTTTTACGTTAGGAACTAAATTGTTACAAATTTGAACGTAAAGAACCAAATCATTACATGCGAAAGTTCATAAACTAAATTGTAATAAAGTTGAAAGTATAGGAGCTAAATTATTACAAACCAAAGTTCAGAGATTAAATATTACTTTCATGAAAGTTTAGGGACCAAAAGTGTTTTCTTAACATTTTTTTAAAATTCTCAATATTGTCTTGGCCAAATAATGTAAATATTCTTCAACGTTTTTTCTTTTTTAAAAGTGATATCCATACTTTTTAGGAAAATTATTATAAATAAAAAAATATAAATTATTTATAAATATAGCAAAATTTTACTTTCTATCTTTGATAGATCACAATAGACTAGATAGACATCTATTCGTGTCTATTTGATAAAGTAATAGATGTCTATTTGGGTCTATCGCAATCTATGACAGATAGTAAAATTTTGCTATATTTGTAATTATTTTCAACAGTTTTCTATTTTTGAAAACATCCCTCCTTTTTATCTTTAAAAATGGGTTACAAGATAAAGACTTGAAAAATTGTATTAATACCTTTTAACCTCTCAAAACAATTTTAAAAATGGTTTACCGTTTAGTCTGTGGATAAAAATCTCATTTATCTACATCTCATCGTCTCTCTATTTCATTTTCTTTCTCTCATTTGCTTTTATTTATTTTTTTTTTTTGGGTAACATTTTCACATGTCTAAATACGTTAATTAAAATATAATTTAATGATAGGTCAACTTTTAGTTAGTCAATTTATTACATTATTTTAAGGAATTATCTCATCCTAAATTTTTAATACATTATACATAAAGTGGAGAAATTAAAAATTAATTAAGACCAAGTTGAGAAATATCTAAAAGACCAAGGGCCACTTGTTATAATTTAATTTTGGTCTCAAAAGCTTAAAATTTGTTCTATTGTGATTTTTAAATTAACAAAATGTTCTCATTTCTGTCCATAGAACTGAATTAATTCAAATTTTATATTTTAGCTTATCAATTTTAGGATAACAATCACTTTTTGCCTACGTCGTTATTTATCTTTAATTTCAAGTATATACATTAAGTTATGAGATTAAAATAAATAAACATTTTAAATGCTAAGTGACAAAAATGATTATTTAAAAAAAAAATTACATCATACTAGAATAGCTAGAGATTTTAGAAGTAGAAGACATGAATTAAACTTTAATAACAACACTACTAAAGAAAAATTAAATTTTAATAACAATACTGTTAAAGAAAATCATAATCTTCCTAAAAATTTATTTTTTAAATTTTAATAAAGGGGATTTAGAAAATTAAAAATCTCACATCGGTTAATTTAGAGGTGGTATCCCTCTTTATTAACTCCTCTATACACCTTTGAATTTGAGCCCAAAGGGTAGATCTCCATGCATGTGTCATTGTTGCCATTGTCTAAGCAAGGTAAGAAAGAAATTTTTTATAACCTTTTCTTTATATTTATTTTTCACTTAGATACTTTTTTTGTTGAACTTCTTTCCACGTGTTTGATTGAGAGCAGTCAACAACGTCCTTCCACGTGTCTAGTCGAGAGCCGTCGTCGTTTCCTTGTCACTTCCTCTCATCTCCCAACTCTTCTCCTCCCACATATTTTGATTTTTAAAATTATTTATTTCAAAGGTCTTTGTTTTTAATCACATTTTCGAGCAAAACAAAGTTAAAGGATGTTAGAATTATTAATCGATTTAGGTGCAATTCTAGTTGACCATTTTCAGCTGTTTTATCCTGGGGACGACATGGTATTTTGAAGAATTGCTTGCACTCTAGTAGAGCCGCGAAACATCTTAAAGAGAGCCAGCTCCACAGCTTAGCCTGTCACGAGTTTCTTTTTGCAGGTTCTGTTTGTGTCGTTCGTTCCTGACGATAGCTGTTCATGCTGTTATTTTTTGTCCATCAGAGTAGTTGTTCCAACAAATCACAAGTTGGGGCTAAGAAAATAAAAGTTTAAATTTATTCTATCTTTTTTTTTTCCCTAAAACCTAGATTGTCATTCCAAGAATGTATGATAGAAATTAAATTTGGGTCACAAATACGTGGATCATCCAAAAAATATATATATATATCAAGATGTGGGAGTGATAATTGTTAAAATAGATTAGGTTTCCGTGATGGTGTTACTGGATATGACACTAAAGGGTGGAAATAAAATAATTGGACAAAGAATTAATTTAATTTTTGCTAGAAAAAAAAAAGTAGAATATATTTAAATGTAACATACAAATATGGAATAGACCCCCCTTGAAATTAAGTTTCGTGAGGTTGAGGGTTTTTGAAGTGTGGGGTATATATATTATATATGTTCATTTAAAAAAACAACTATCTTCATATATATAATATATATATTTACAGATCATTCTATGCCAAAGGGACTCACTACAATTATTGTATATGTCCTCCATCATAATTTCAACTACCACTTGGCGTTGCCTTAATTTGACTATTATATAATAATGTGTTTTCCAATTTATATATTAATTCTTCATTTTAGATTTTTGTTACTATTTTTATCATTAGTGAGATAACATACATCCTATTCATATTTTTTCACTCTAGTCCCATTCGATAATTATTTAATTTTTTATTTTTTGATTTCTAATTTTTGAAAATTAAGCTTATAAAATACTCTTCCATTTTTTAATTTCTTTACGTTTTACCCATGTTTTCAAAAATCAAGCCAACTTTTGAAAAAAAAGGAGTGTTTATTTTTTCTTTTGAAATTTAGCTAAGAGTACAACTCTTGTACTTAAGTAAGATGCAAATCATGGTAAGAAATTTAGAAGAAATAGGCTTAATATTCAAAATAAAAAAAATTAAAAATGAAATTGTTACCAAATAGAGTCTTATAGAGTCAAATATGTTTGTAATAAACTCTAAAAACGAAATGTTGAAGAAATCGATTGTTTTGCTGTGGAATGACCATCGCACAACAATATCGATTTCTTCAACACTCTGTTTTTACAGGAAAGCAATTATGGTACGACCTCAGTGCTAATTGTCTTATGTCGGTTGCTCCCCAAGGTTAATACAATACTCTTGACAGATGAGCGCTCGTCGGAAAAGAGTTGTAATCAAGAAAAAAAAAAGTTTTGCTCAAAACATAAAATGAAAGAGGTGAAAATATAGAGAGTAAAAAGAAATATTTATATATACAAACCGAAATCTTTGTCCTCTATTTATAGAGAAAATAAGAAAACGTTTTAGATTTAAAATTAATTATAGATCTGTAATGATGAAATGATTTTACAATAGTATACTTGTAACTGTCAAACAATTTTATTAAAACATTAAATCTGTAACCATCCACCGGTTACAAGATCTAAAACCATCAAAACAATAAGTCATTCCAATGACATGAAAGAAAGAAATCATTCAAGTGACAAGTTATTCCACACATAAGTTACAAATATAATTCATTATTAAATTTTTTTTAAACGATATTAATTAAATTATTACATCATGAATAGAGTTGGAAGTGAAGTTATTATAAATATGAAAGTAGGTAGACAAAAATACTAGAGGTAAATTATTAATTAGATATTTAATGATTTTGTATGACATGAGGTTGAATTGAAATTAAAAATATATGATTGGATATGATATTATTATAATATATAATATGGTATTTGATTTATAGGGAGTAGTCATTTTCAAAAGGGTGTGCATCGGCCAACAATAAAGCTTCCTTTTAAAGATATGATGATCACAAAAATGATGGTGTGGAAAAAGTAAAGGGGGGCTTCTAGGAAGCCCTTCCCTTCATCCTTCTTCCAAATGGTTAGTCCCTTTGTCACTATGATATAACTCCTTTGCTTTTGTTTTCATTCCCTCTCGTCAAATTAGTCTATCATAACTTATCCTACAATTCTTCTCTTGTCAATCTATGACAAAAACAATACTCGAATTTATATATATTAAGTAGTTAATTATTAAAGATATGTAAATTTTTTAATCCACATCTAGGGACTACTATGAAATAGGTTGTATTATGCTAATTTCATTGAAATAGATTTTATTTGTCTAAAGAGAAAACACACACATATTGTGTGAAGTCTATTGAGTAGAAACTAGTCCGTTGGTTCTAGGGAATAATTATGGGAACTTTAGGATCAACTTATAAAAATAGGGTTATGGTCCCTAAAATACTATGTCTTTTTAGCCTCTTATTCCCAACCATCTGATAGTGAGGGTATACCCATTCCAATCTAAGTAGTGTAGTTGAGGAAGACCACAAATTAACCCACGTACCTTTTGCAAGTCATGATCAAAATTTCATTAATATCTTAATACCTTGTAGATTTTGTTTTGCATCCATGTTTAAATTCTTATATGATTATTATAGATTGATCATGAATTAAGTTTTATGAATTTCTCCAACAAATTGATCCCTTCTATTTACAAAACAAAGGAGAGATATAATGAGTATTTGAATGGGAAATCTAATTTGGAAATAATTTAACTCATCACAAGTTATTGAAATTCGAGAGTGGAATGTCAAATAACTCAATGAAGTGGATTGGAGTCATATCTTCTCTACGGACAACACATTTATCAACATATGCTTAATCCAAAAAACTATAGGCTTTTTCATCCTCTTGTTGTCTTAATTATTACTAATTAATTCGTGTTGATTCTTTTAAAAATTTATATTCCCCTAAATTTATTTCCATCACATATATAACATTTCTATATATATAAGACCCTCTTGCAAATGGAAAGAAAGAGCACTCCTCTAGCTATAACTTTGTTACAAATAACATATACTTCTCGACGGAAGGTTCGTTTATAGGAATTTATGATAAATGAATGTCTTAAACATTGTTATATATGAAGAATGCACCACAAATAATACTAAGCTATATTCATTCATTATTGCTGTGTATTTTCTTATTCTTCATCATTGGCCATAATAACATAATCATGCACGAGATGTAAATATATAACGAGACAGAAAGTTATGAGTATCATATGTTATATTAATTATTCTCTATTTTTCAAAGTATATTCTTGTAATTTTGACTTAATTAATTATAACTACACTCTTTATGATTTGATGTTACATCCACAAGTGGCACGTGGTACACTATAACAAAATCAGTTATTTTTTACTATTGAACGGTGGCAAAAATAGAGAAGAAAGAGAAAAATAGTCATTAAAGCCAAAATCACGCATTTTTTTCCCAAAAAAAACGGAATTTTTCGACATTCATGACAGTTTTTTCGTGTCATTAATTCATGACTAAAAATAACTGTCATTAAATGTAAGAAAACAAAAAATGTGAGATTGGCGGGAAAAGACGTCAATTTTCGAATTTTTTGACTATTTTGATATTTTTTTTGTGTCACAAATTTATGACTAGAATTAATAGTCATTAAAAAGCGACAGTTTTTTAGAGGCATTAAATTGAAAAATGAAAAAATGGTTATCGAGAGGAAAATATGAGTATTAAAAAATATTTCAACTTTTATGTCCATTTTTTTGTGTCATCAATCTGCATTAAAGAGCATAAAATAAAATAAAATTAGTTATAGTGTTAGATAAATTAAGTTCAAATTAGGAAAATATTAATAGCACTTAGTAAAATTTAATTTTAAACTTAAAAAAAATAGTTACAGTGTTCAGTAAATTAATATTAAATTTATGTAATTTAATCACATGAACTAAAGTAGACTTTCATTTAGTTTGAGATTGTTGTACTATTAAAAAAAAAAGAGAGATTGTTATAGATTTAAAAATAATTGTTGATAGCTATGCTTTTAAAAAAACTAACTATATACCACGTGCCTTACATGTGTTATGCAAAGTTTAAACAATAACTTAATTATAGAAATTTAACAAATAAATACTAAATCACATTCTATAATCAAATTAGTATGTTTAGTCTTAAACTTTTAACATATTCGTATAATAGGTTTCTAAACTTTAAAAATATATCTTACTTGGAGTTTAAAAGGGTTAATGAAGTTTCAAAAACTGTACTTTCATAACTCTCTACATTCTTGATACGACATCTATAAAGTTTTACAAACTAATTATTAGACATAAAACTTACTGAAAAAGTGAGTCTTAATAAAACATAAAATTCAGTTGAGAACATATTAGACACAAAATTGAACATTTTCAAATTTTAGAGATCTATTATATATATATATATATATATTTTAAATTCAATGACCTTCTATATGTAAAGTAATCGAAAGTTTTGGGTTATCAAATTCATGCATGCCAAGGAAGAACTAAATCAAATGTGTTTTAAGGAAGTGATTTTAGTGGAACATGAATGTTGCTAAGATTGAAGATGATTTCCATGTAGTCTAGTTTTTCTTTTTTAATAATAAAGCTTATTTTTAAAAATATATATATGAATATATATTCTTGAATAGTAACATTGATAGGTTAAGTCTTGTCTCTCAATTAATTATATGAATAGAAGAGAGATTGACAAAACTAAAACTATTTCAAACATCAAAATAATTGAAATAGAAATCAAAGTACAAATTAGCATTGTTAAAATTAACCACCAATGTATGAGTTATTTAAGTTTATTTTAATCAAAATTAACGTGGAGCCAATATACCAATCGAGAACCAAAAAAA
>QLSR01000371.1:780643-822261 GCA_031780015.1 Citrullus colocynthis
AAAAAAAACGAAATCATGAAAGATAGTTCGAACCAACAAAATTTACTGTGTGGAATTTGCTTTTTAAGTTTTGTTTAATTTTTTAATTGCTTCTTTAGGAAAAGAAAAGAAGTAATAGATAAGAGATAGGAAAAATCAAAAGTAGAATAATGAAATAGAATAGGTTTAGAGGGGAAAGAAGGGCATTTTAGAAGAAGGTGAATGAGTTAAAAAATAATAAAAAAAAAAAACAAAAAAAGAGGAGGGGTTGAATAATTAAAGAGAAAAATGATGTAATTAATAATTGCAACAATGGAATAAACTAATAATAATAATAATAATAATAATAATAATAATAATAATAATATAATTGTGTAGGTTAAGTTAACTTGATCTAGAGTCAATTAGTACAAATAAATAAAATAAAAATAATTATAAAATAAGCCCTGAAAGTTGCAAGATTCCTCTTGTCGAGCCCATCTTCTGTCTTTAGGCAGTCCCACTCTACAAGGAAGTCAAAAGCAGCAATAAGAGTGCTTTTAGAATTCACATTGAAAAATAGGGACTTATATGTCAAATCGCCAATCCCAAAGGGCCAATTAGCAAATTGATTTCATAAACTTGATTAAAGTTTTTCATGTCTTCAATTGCTAACAGCTTCCGATTTGACACCAATATTTGACTCTAATTAAAGTCCCTCCCCCTTTCTTGGCCCCACTTTTCTTGATAATTGCTTTATAATTTCTTCACTAATCCTCTCTTAATCAATCTAAATCCATATACATCATTACTAACTTAGTTGTTCCTAGAATAAGACTTGTCATACTTATAACCCACTCGTTTTTTCTTTTCTTTTTTATAAGTTTAAACAAAATCTTTAATATGCCTCGCATTGCTAAAAAATAAGAAATGACTAAATTAATTTTAATTGGGTCGAAATATATAAAATAAAATTTGATGAATTAGATTTCAAATGACACCAATTGAATCAAACTTCTATACCGATAAACCGACACAAATAATAATTTTCTTAGGGATGGAAAATGATTTGGCAAAGTCAATTTTAAAAATGAAATTAATAAGAAAAGTTCTCATTCATATAACATTCTTCATTCATTGACATGAAAGTATAATTCATAAATTATATAACATTTTTATTCCTTATCATGTTGGTTGGTCCTAATATAGTAAACCAGGTATTATTAATTAATAATTTACTAAGCTGATTAACATTAAAATAGCAAATCATTAATCAGCATGCAAAAATTAAAAGTTCTGCTACTTAACCTTCCACAAATTTCTCAGATATTAACATTATTGTTATCATTATTATGATATTGAATCGATAATAGGCCGCGGATATTGAACTGGGCCTATTCATTTTTGGGCCGTGAAGCCCAAATTAGAAGTCTCTTCTCTGGCAGCCTCAAAGATTGTTCGTCAAATTATTGCTGGTATTTGCTTTTCATCTCCATCAAAGCAAAAAATGCGGCTTCAAGTGAACAAAGAAATCCCTTTAATTCTACACCCAATTCAAAATTCCCTCCATTTTTTCAAACCCATCTCTCCAACTTTCATTTCCTTTCGACAAAAACAGATCAAACGCTCCCAATTCAATCGGCTTAGAGTTCAATTCCACCAAACCCAATCTTCAAACCCTAAAAAACGAACCCAAGACGACGGAATTCCATCAGACGACGTCAAAATCCTCGCCAAATTCAAATCTCGCCACAATTTCATCAGAGTTATTGAAGTTTCCCGAAGAGCGGAGCACCCATTTGCAGGTTCTAGATTGCTTCTTCTCGATTGCCCTGGCAACATTCACAGCATCTCATTCCTTTTCAAATCACTAACAAACACTTACTTCGATGTCTTCGCGACATTGCCGCCGATTCTACCCCCGGGACCCATCGGAATCCTCGGATTCGGCGCCGGCTCCGCCGCTCGATCGATCCTAAAGCTATATCCTGAGGTAGTGGTTCATGGGTGGGAGCTCGATCCGTCTGTAATCGCTGTTGGGAGGGAATTTTTCGGCGTTTCGAAGCTGGAAAAAGAGTACCCAGATAGGCTTTTTATCTACATTGGGAATGCTCTGAAAGCCAATGTGAAAGGGGGATTTGCAGGGATTTTGGTTGATCTGTTTAGTGAAGGGAGTTTGATTCCTGAACTTGAGGATCCGAATACATGGAAAATGCTCGAAAGGTGTTTGATGAAAGACGGGAGAGTGATGGTGAACGTTGGGGGCAGCTGTGTGGAGGCTGAGGATATTAGGAGAGATGGGAAAGTTGTAATGGAACAAACTTTGAAGGCAATGCATCAAGTTTATGGAAAGAAATTGTGGGTTTTGAGACTTGGGAATGGTGAAGATGACAGTTCCTTAGCTCTCACTGGCGATTTGCCTGACATTGATGCTTGGAAGAAGTTGCTTCCAAGGTCTCTGAGGTTCTATCCTGATATGTGGACTCTGTACAATGGTACATAAGAATTTAATAACATTCTTCTGTTTCTGCCTCTGATCATGAGGCAGTTGTTCTAGGAATGTTTGTTGAAATGGGGAAGGGTAATACTCTTTGTAGGTATTGTATTTTGTGTTGACCTTTATTTGTAGGAAGGTTTGAGTTATGTTATGAATTCATTAACATTTGCATAGAAGAAAAGAATATGTTTTTGTTTGGGTTGTGAAATGGTGATCTGATCTGACATCTTGTTGTTTGGGAAACTGAAATGTGGGATTACTCGTACTAGATTACTGATTTTGTTTGTTATTAATTTGTTAAAGATATAGACTTGTTTGGAGGGACTCTCGATGCTTAAAAAAAAAAAAAAAATCTTTTAGAAACATTAGAATGTCAGTTCAAACCTGCTCTTAGAAACATACTAAAAATGTGTCATTTCTAAGTCAAAATTTTCTTTTAGATTTATCTATGAATTTGTAAGTTTGTGTAGAAACTGGGTCCTTTAAAACTGTCTAACATAAATTGAATTTGAATGAAACTACAGATAATTTTCTTGATCAGAGTCTTATGTATTAACACTGAGCTGAGCT
The DNA here is from genome assembly GCA_031780015.1 of Citrullus colocynthis. Taxonomy (NCBI): domain Eukaryota; kingdom Viridiplantae; phylum Streptophyta; class Magnoliopsida; order Cucurbitales; family Cucurbitaceae; genus Citrullus; species Citrullus colocynthis. The sequence goes on from QLSR01000371.1 coordinate 783,669, forward strand.
ATGCTCAAGCTGATATATATATATATATATATATATATATTACCATTCTGATGGTATAATATTTGCTGTGAGAAAGCATAGTTTATTTATTTATTTATATATATTAAGTGGGTAATGGCGGACCTACATAGAAAGTAAGGACTTTGGACTTGCATAGAAATTTTGAAATTTTATTTTTTCTATATATGTGTACAATTACTTTCCAAGTTTTTGTTTAATGTATATATGGGTAAATAGTTATGAATTATGTTAGCAAGTTTTGCATTAAAAAAAGTTTAATGGCTTATAAATTTGTAAATTAGTTTTGAATGTGTGTGTGTATATATATATATATATTTTTTTTTTTCTAAAATGTAAATATGTAATGAATTATGTCTTTTTTTTTTTTAAATTGTATAAATATGTAATTGTTTAAAAATAATTTCAAACGTAATATTTTAGAAATATATATAAATTATGGATTAATTTAAATCATTATAGTTAGTATGATTTTATTTTATATGATAGTTATGGATAATTAACTTTAGATATATTGAGTAATGTAGATTAATTTACACATTGACTAAAAATTCAAAGGAAGACATTGTTTGAATCATCTCTCTCCTATTTATATAATGTAATATTCTTAAAAGAAATTATTTTAAAAATTTTATCTTTTTGTTTATCTTTTTAGTTTAATAAATTATCATCATGAAATCCTCTTGATCCGAAGAATCTAAATACAATTAAAGTTTTTAGTTGGAAAAATAATCAAATAAATGCATTTAAAGTAAGGTTTAAATACAATCTAATAAAAGATCCACCAAATATACATATAAATCATTTGGGGGGTCCAAAAGGCATGTCTCTAATAATTAGGTCCATTTTAATTAATCCATTAGTTAATCTAAAAACGATCTAACAAATCTTTCCAATTTTGCCCATGACCCACAATAGAAGGAAGAAGATAAAGAAAATCAAGAGGATCGGATGATCATTGAAATTAATTAACGAAAGCGAAATTAATATGATGATTAAAGTGGTTGATGTGATTTAATCTCATTTAAATTTGGAAATGTAATTAACAATAACCCGTCAAATATTACAAATATGGTAATCATATATGCCATTTTTAATTATTTTAAATTACATATATAAATATAACAATCCCATCAACTTGGGTTCTTGTTTGTCCTTTAAAACTCAAAGTTGCAAACAACCCTATTGAGATGAGTTGAAAAAATTTATAATACTAAAAACTTTTCATACTATCTCTCTTCCCACAAAAGTATAAACTAGAAATTATATGAGGTCCATAAAATAAATAAATAAAAAATTATTATATCATATAATTACGTGTCAAATTATGAACGAGATCAATATAATAGATACTATTGTAGTACTATAAATTTTTTCGAGAGGGACCTATTGTCCTATAATAGTTCCATAGTACTATAATAGATTTAAGGTAATGTCATAATTATGAGTTGGTAAAGCACATGCACCTTCCCTAACCTAAACCCTAACTCCCAAATTCAGAAGAGAAAGGGATTCTAAAGGAAAAAGTGACTTCATTTATATAATAAAGGAAAGTCTCATAACTTATGATTATATTTATTGGGTTTTTCTTTTTGTTATTCCATTCAAACTTAGTGTTTATAAATTGTATCCAATTTGGGGTTTGCCCATTTTATACCCAAAAAATATATATATAAAAAAATAATTGTATTCTCCATTTGTTACTGTATAATTATATGAAGATTTAAGAGATATATATATGGTGGAATGTCAAAGTAGGGGACATATCTCTGAAATAATTATCATTTGATTTGATGCTTCCTATTTTACTGTTCTTTCCATTCATTTCTCTATCTCTTGCTTCCACTTCCCCCACTAAATTCTCTCTCTCCCTCTCTCTCTCTCTCTAAATTAGGGTTTCTCTATGAGAAAATGGAAGAGACTATGAGTTCTTCATTCATCTAATTTAAGTTATTATTGGGTGCTTTTTTTGAAATAAAGTTCCCTATATTTCTACTAAGAATATATCAACAAAGCAAGGATCTTGAAAATTGACAGCCCTAAGCAGCAACCCAAAAGGTAGTTTCTTCAAATCTTTTTTTTATTATTATTTTTATTTTTAAATCTCTCTATATGAAGAAAAGGAGGATGATATTCATATGAGACATGTAAAATTTTGATTTTGATTTTGTTTTATGTTTCTTAAAATATATTGAGAAAGATGATGAACCTTTTTGTTGATTTGAGAAACTGTCTCAATTTTGTCAATAGTGAACCTAACTTTTTTTTTTCCTGGAAAGCATGCATATGTCAAATCTAATCATCTTTATTTCTATTTTTTCTGTCCAAAAATTCAGAATTAGGATATTACTGCCATGTTCTGAGAACTTGCTGATGATTTTCAACTGGAAAACTCAGTTAAAAAGTTGGAAAAAAAAAGAGAAAAAAAGCTAACTTATTTGAGAGAAGGTTTTTAAGAATTTAAAGGGTTCATAGAGTTCATATGAAGTATGAAAACACAGAGGCTTCAAATTACAAAACACAAAAAGTTTGAAGCTTTACAAAAATTACAAAATTTAATTCCCTTCTCTAGAATTTTTCACTAAAGGAGCCAAGGGGTTCACAAGATATGAAATTACAGAAATCTACAAACTTGACATTTTTTTTCTTCTTTTTTATTTGGAAGAAAATATTTTGATTAGCAAATGATATTCATAATTTAATATAACTAGCTAGATTGTATTAGGGGAGTTTTGATAGAGACAAGAATATAAGCAATTTCTTTTCTACTTTAATTCATCCATTTAAAACTTACCTCAAAATCAAATCATACAACAACTCTGAATTTCATTAAACTCGAATCAAAAGAACAAATAAAAAGAAGAAAAGAGGATGTGTAATTTAAGACAAGAATTTCAACCAGCTAACTGTTTTAAAAGTCAATCCAAACACGTCCTAAATTGACTATTTTCTAAAGTTTCTTTATTTGGTGCAGATCAAAATGGCATCAACAACAACAAACAGCCATTATTATAGCCCTTGTGCAGCTTGCAAATTCCTAAGAAGAAAATGCTTAGAAGGATGTGTTTTTGCACCCTATTTTCCACCTGAAGAACCCCAAAAATTTGCCAATGTCCACAAGGTATTCGGAGCGAGTAACGTTGCGAAGCTCCTGAACGACGTTCTTCCTCATCAACGTCAAGATGCCGTCGTTTCGCTCGCCTATGAAGCCGAGGCGAGAATCAGAGATCCTGTTTATGGCTGTGTTGGAGCAATTTCTTTCCTCCAAAAACAGGTCCAAAGGCTCCAAAAAGAACTTGATGCTGCTAAAGCTTGCCTTTTTCTCTACTCTTGCACTGATTTCTCAACTCCCCTTTTGCCTCCACACCCTCAGATTATTACTACTCCTCATCCACTGATTTGGAATAATAATCTTAATCTTAATAATAATAATCATGATATTACTAATTCTTCTATGTATTTTAATGGAGGAATTTGAAGGAAAAGAGTTCATGTGTTTGAGTTGGTGAAATGGGGTTGAGTCTATTGAAGGTTTTAAGAAATGGGTTTGTTTAATATTCTAATAAGAACTCAAGATTTAAGATTTCTTTGTGGTTGAAGGGGTTGTAGCCTCTACCATTGGCTTGGGCTGTTAGGGTTTTGATGTATTGTATCATATTATTATTATTATTCTTACACCCAACTCTCTAGGCATTTGCTTGTGGAAGTTGTTATAAATATTATGTCTATATATATATACTTTTATGCTACTTAATTTAACCTACCTAAGTTCTATGTAGTAGTCTTAGTCTTAGTCATACTTTTTAGAACCATGTCCTCCTTTCATTTTTTAACAATTGAGGATCACTTTAAAATAACTCTTTTAGTACATTTTAGGCTGCCAGTGTTTAATCACAAGTTGTCCATCATCAATTTTTTTTTCCTCTTTTGTGATTGAAAGAGATACATGGAGATAAATGTAGCTTGAATTTCACCCAAGTATTATAAATTACTTTTTCCTTAATGCCTTTGGTTGAAGAAATCATCGTATCTTACCGGATAAAGAAAAAAAAAAAAAAAATACTACCATCTCTATGGCTCATCTTGGAACTTCTAAGTCCTCTCTTTTTTTTGATAATTGATCTCCTTTGTATTTGCTCTAAACTAGTTATTATTCTATACCTAGCTTGCTTAATTTGTTGTATATGTTGTAATAATATCACTCTTTTTTTAAAAAAATAAATGTGGAAAAATTAGGGATCATATAACCTTTTTAGATTTTGAAAGAACGTACAAATGCTATTTATTTATTTACTGTAGCTTTTTTTTTTGGATGAAGCATTCATTTGTCACCTCTCTAGATGTAACACCAAAAGATACCCTTCATAGAAAGAAATAATTCTTTGTGATCGTCACATAAATATATAAAAATAGTATATATGTTTTATTAGCAACACTAGTGCAAAACTTCTCTTCCTTAAATCTCTATTTTTTCATAAGTATTCTGTTTTCTACGATTAAAAATATACTCATAAAAGGCACATTTTATACTAGCTATACAAGCTCGAGTCTTTGTAACATTAGATTTGTAACGCACCCAAAACAAGCATAACTTAAAGGACAATAAAAAGTTTATGCTACAAATTTCGAAGTGATCGAAGAGTGGCTTTAGATGATTCAAAATAGAATTTAAACTACTAAATATTGATAACCACCAACTAGATAGGTTCGATGTTCTTTATCTGATGTTGTTTGTTGAAAAAGGAAATGGGGGAGGGACTGATTAGCAATTTAGAAGTAAGAACAGGGCAAAGCTTGGGCAGCCTCCTCTAGGCCCACCCTCCATAAATCAACATAACTATTTATGTTCATTCCTTTTGGACTCTTAGGATCCAAATGATCCAAAGATTTGGATTCTAAACGTTTTGGTGGGACATTTCTAATAATGCTACAAATTACCCTTTAATGTGGTACTAAGTCCAGAATGGAGAGAACTATGTTGTTTGAATTATGCTCATTTTTATGCTATTTTTTTTTTAATTTTTAGTATATATGCTAAATTATTCAAAATATACTCATGAATCTTGCCAATTGTATGAGCAAATACTCTTTATTCTTTCAAATATTGCAATATTACCATTGACCTTTCATAAACATTTAAATTTTAGACAAAATTAAATTATCGTGGAAGTGACCTAACAATTATGCGGTGATATAGCTTTTCATTCTAGGCTACCACACCTCACACTATTCCAAGGCTTGATTTCTGTAAGTTTTCAATAGGATTTCTATTCAAATAAAATGGTAGGTTTGATATGTTTAAGAAACACTAACGAGTTGTCTGTTTTTTTGAAAATGTAGATAACCGGAATCTTACATGTTCGAAATTATAGATATACGAAATTATAGATGTCCGACATTTTTAGAATATTACCATGTTAGTTTTGTAGGAATATTTTTGCATGTATTTGAAAATATTTTGATAATTGTGTTTGTTTTGTAGGAATTATATCCAGAAATGTCTTAAATTTACATAATGTTCCAAAAATGTCCTTTTGATTATTTATTAATTTATAATTAATTTGATATAATTTGAATTTATATACGTATTTGTTTTTATCAGTTTGAATTCCTTTTTAAATTAATACAATTTATATTATTTTTATATGTTATTTTTTTAACAAAATAATATATCATAATTTAAGATATTTTATAAAATAATTGTTAATTTGAATATTTTACTAAAAAACATAAGAATTATGATACAAAAAAAAAAAAAAGGATAGATATGGTTGATAGTATTTATTTTAATTATATAATGCAAATGAAGATTAATATATTATATATTAAAAAAGGAAAATTATTATAAATAGAAAAATATCAAACTATTTACAAATATAGCAGAATTTTACTTTCTATTCATAATAGACTGCGATAGACCCAATCCCCCAAATAGACATTTATCCGTGTTTATTTGATAAAGTGATAGATGTCTATCTAGGCCTATCGCGGTCTATTATAAATAGAAAGTAAAATTTTGCTATATTTGTAATTATTTTCAACAATTTTTCGATATTTGAAAACATCCCTTAAAAAAAAAAGACAAAAATGTAAAATGGGGATGCCCTCAACTCGAAAATCTGAAAAACCCATGTTTCAGGAGGGCATAAAAAACTCTTGACATGCCTTTCGTAATGGCATCCTAGAATGTTCAGGGCATCTTAAAATATTGTAAAACAAACACGATAATTAAGATGTCCACCCTATGAGAATCTAGGTTGACCGCGAAACAAATAATTATTTTTATTTTTTATTTTATTTTATTTTTTATAATTTAACCTCGAAAACACATACATACATGTGTTGATTTGATATATATCTATATATAATTGAAATCTATTTTCTTTTTTCGAGTACAACAAAAATCTAATTTATTTATTAAGCGAGAAGAATATAAATATGTTCAATAGTTTCCTATCTCACTATAGTGTGTCTATATTGTGTTTCTTGTTATATCAAATAACATTAACTTATACTCTGAGAATAAGGGTGAACCGTTAGAAAATTAAATTTATAATTAATACGGATATTCGAACTAGAGACCTTTTAAATGCTAACATATTCGTATGTCAATTGAACCATAGAGAATTCAAAAGTAGAAACTCTTTATCGTACGTTAACTGAGTGGTCGAACAAATCCATTTATTCGTTTGAGAATTAAAATTTGTGTGGTATAAGACAATATAAAAGTACTTTAATTTATGTGGTCGAAAATTTGATACATTGTTATCAATGTAATATATGTCTCATTTGATAACCATTTGGTTTTTTATTTTTTATTTTTGAAAGTTGTGTCAGTTTTACACAATTTTTTAGTCATGGTTTTCAAATTTTTATGTAAACATTTAAATTCTTAGTGAAACTTTAGAAAAAAAAAAACAAAATTTTAAATTTTTAAATTTTTGCTTTAGGTTTGACGGTTTTAAAATGTTAGATAACAAAATATAAAAATTAATAGATAGAAGTGATACTGGTTAATTTTAAAAACAAAAATATTACCAAATCAAGCGATGATCATACCAAAGCAAGAGAAGGAACTTTAGCCCAAAACAATTCAAATTTGGAAGGAAAGCTTCACATGCATGTGCCTAGAAAAATGTCTTTATTATGCCTAAATTTTATACAATAAACTATAATATATATATATATATTTTGTCAAGATACTTTGTTATATAATTTGAAGGTGAAGAAAAAGTATGGTATTAAGTACTAACTAGTGAAGAGTACCAATAATGATAGGCATGATGATTGCAGCCACACCATGCCATTATAACCAAATCCAACACAGCACGGCTTTTGATTTGCTTCGGCATTTATTTTCTCATATTTGTATTCTTTATTTCACTACAATAAAAATAGGCTATTATGACTCTAAAAAACAGTCATTACCACATTTCTTGACTCTTTTTTTAGTCATTTAATCGCCCATCATCTAAAGTGTATAGATGACATATGAGAAATAAGTCATCATTGTTAGTTTCATGACTTTTAAACACAGTCAACAAAGAACATGTATTGACATTTATTATAAGTCATGGAAACCATTTTTCGTGACAATTTTCTACAGTCATTAAATAATGAAAATGTTGACTTTTTCTGTCAAATAAAGAGCTATTTTGACATTAAAATTCTGTCATCGAGTAACAAATAATAACACATCTAAAGTGTCAATTATATCTTAATTATGACATTTTTTTAAGGTCATTGAATTACATACATTGTCACTTATTTATAGTCATAGAAGTCTGATAGATGACTTTTGTCAAATATCAAAGAAACCATTTCAATGATACACGTTATTACACCTATGTTTCATACATGTTATTACACCCGTGTTTCCTTCAGTTTCAACACAAAATATGTACACAAACATAAAAAGTAACTTTCATATATAATAATATACTTTCTATCATTACTACAAGGAAACTAACAACAACAACACTAGTAACCAAATTTTGGGTACATCATTTACAAATTTAGTATTTAGAACTAAGTGTTGGCATAATCCCAAAAAAAATATATACAACACCTATTTAAACATCTTGGTTGGTGGGTTTCCTTACTTCACTAGCCTTGTTCAAGAACTTTGTAAAAAATCAGAATTTAACTCAATATATAAATGTGAACAATAATAAAAATATGCAGGTTATATATATGTTGATCGTACTGTAACAATATCATGTTGTTATATACATTTGCACTGAAAACCCCACTTTAGTCATACAAGTAAGCTTCAATGAACACTTTCAAACAAAAATTATACATAGAATCACAATATAACCACATAAATAGGCTCAAAATCACATTATAATCTCACTTTTCAACCTTAATAACATGGATAACCTCCAAATTTAACTTATACACTAGTCTACTAGAAAGAATAAGAGTTGATTGAAAAACTTCTTTGTTTAGGGGCAGGGGAGACAAGTGAAACATAGTATAGTAGGAGCAAAACAAATATATAATTATTGTAACTTGTCCAACCTTTTAGTAGTATAACCACTAAAAAGTAGAAATACTCATACATTAGTCTATTAGAAAGAATAAGAGTCAAATAAAAAACTTCTTCATTTAGGGAAGGACAAGTGAAACATAATACAAAAAATATTTATCACAAAAAAAAAAAAAGATATCTCCTTAGAACTCGAGCACATTAATCCAATACGAGCAAAACAAATATATAACTTAAATACTCTCAAACCAACATAAAAAGTACCTAAAAGTTTTTCAAGAAACAATTTAACTCCCCAAACAACCAAAATAGTTAATATGTGCACTTTGATTATCAAAACCAATTAAAAAGTACCTAAAAAATGTCTAAGTGACACATTATCAAAATCAACTCAAGCACATAATAACAACACTAAATGGATGAATTAGCTACCATAACTGCAGGATAACCACATATAATATACATGCATGTATAAACAGAGTTTGAACTTTAATTTTAAAAAATACCTAAGTATTTTAAGGTCTATCCCCTTCCTGTTCTTGCCCCAACAATTTTTTAGTGACCTCTAAACTATGACCTCTAAACTCACAACTATGACCTCTAAACTCAAAATCAACCAAAGAATGGCTAAAAGGTGTCTAAATGACACTTTGGCTCAAAAAACAAGTCCAAAATGCACAACTATGACCTCTAAACTCAAAACCAACCAAAGAATGGCTAAAAAGTATCTAAATGACACTTTGACTACAAAAACAACTCCATAATGTACAACTATGACCTCTAAACTCAAAACCAACGAAAGAATGGCTAAAAAGTTTCTAAATGACACTTTGCTGACAAAAACAACTCCAAAATGCACAACTATGACCTCTAAACTCAAACCAACCAAAGAAGGCTAAAAAGTGTCTAGATTACACTTTGCTTACAAAAACAACTCCAAAATGCAAAACTATGACCTCTAAACTCAAAACCAACCAAAGAATGGCTAAAAAGTGTCTAAATGACACTTTGACTCCAAAAACAAGTTCAAAATGTACAACTATGACCTCTAAACTCAAAACCAACCAAAGAATGGCTAAAAAGTGTCTAATTGACACTTTGCTTAAAAAAATAACTCCAAAATGTACAACTATGACCTCTAAACTCAAAACCAACCAAAGAATAGCTAAAAAGTGTCTAAATGACACTTTGACTCCAAAAACAACTCCATAATGCGCAACTATGACCTCTAAATTCAAAACCAACCAAAGAATGGCTAAAAAGTGTCTAAATAACATTTTGCTTACAAAAACAACTCCAAAATACACAACTATGACCTCTAAACTCAAAACCAACCAAAGAATGGCTAAAAAGTGTTTAAATGACACTTTGACTCCAAAAACAACTCCATAATGCACAACAATGACCTCTAAACTCAAAACCAACCAAAGAATGGCTAAAAAGTGTTTAAATGACACTTTGACTCCAAAAGCAACTCTATAATGCACAACTATGACCTCTAAACTCAAAACCAACCAAAGAATGGCCAAAAAGTGTCTAAATGACACTTTGACTACAAAAACAACTCCATAAATGCATGAATTGGCTACCGTAACTGCAGGATAGACACAACACATTATAACTTAAACATATAAAACAAGGTACTAAATGCATGAATTGGCTACCGTAACTGCAGGATAGCCACAACCATAATTTTGAACTTTAATTTAAAAGAAAATAAATACCTAAGAAGTTGAAGGTTTGTCGCCTCCATGTCCTTGCCCTAACAATTTTTGAACGTTGGTTCATCTATCTTCCCATTTGACAAGTTGATTTATGAACTTCTCATTTTGCTCTGCCATCTTTGCGTACTTTTTAGTGAGTTCATCTAAAAAGTGTCTAAATGACCCCTTAAGTTCCAAAACGTACTAAAAATGTCTAAAAAGTGTGTAAACCCTCAAGAGACTCGTTAACTCCCAAAACAAATCCAAAATGCATAACTATGACCTTTTAACTCAAAACCAAACAAAAAGTACCTACAAAGTGTCTAAATGACACTTTAACTCCCAAAACAACCTACATAATTCTCAAGAGTTTTCACAATATCCAAGACCAACGAAAGAGTACCTAAGAAGTGTGTAAATAACACTTTAACTCCCCAAAACAACTTCAAAATACCTAAGTATGACTTACAAACTCAATACCAATCAAAAAGTAACTAAAAAGTGTCCAAATGACACTTTAACTCCCAACTACAACATCAAAATGTCTAAGTATGACTTTCAAACTCAAAACCCACCTAAAAAGTGTATAAGTTTCATTTTGACCCTCAAAACAACTTAAAAGTGCATAAAAAGTGTCCAAGAAACTTATTAACTCCCAAAACAACCTAAATTCAAAATATCTTAAGTTCCTAAAAAGTGTCAGATAGAATTTTGTGACATGTTGATGAATAAAAAAATTACACTTGAAAGTCTTATTTGTCCATCTACAAGAGTATTCATCAAACACATAATGGCTTCAAGTGTCTAAATGAACCAACCTAAATTCAACCCGTCAAGAGTGTCTAAGTGTTCTTTTGAGTTTCAAAAGCAACAAAAATGTATCTAAAAAGTGTCTAAATGACACTAATGACTTTCAAAACAACTTGAACATATATAAGTGTGACTTCCAAACTCAAAATCAACCTAAAAGATCAACATTAATCATTCTCGTTGCAATTTCATCATTGTCATTACAATTTCATTCAAATTTTCACATGGTATTTATAATACTTGGTAAGTCTCACAATGCAAAGTCCACTAATTTAAACTATGTGTTCTAAAACGACAACTAATCTTCCAAGACGACAACTAATTTCATCCATACATTCATTTGTAGAGTACAATTCTAGAAATAATAAAAAAAATACTCAATTAACAAGTCTATATAACTATGGAAAACAACTCTAGATCCAAATGAATAGTCAATAAAAAAACTCACCCACGTTTAGTAAGATGGCGGCAACCACCCACGTCGGCAGAAGAAGAAGGCAGGCGTCGGTAGAAGAAGCGGCGTGGGGCGGCAGCAGCAGAAGAAGTGGTAGCAACAGGCAGCGTCGAACTGGCGGCAGCAACGACGGCGAGGGGCGGCAGCAGCAGCGGTGTTGGAGGCAACAGCACCGGCGTCTAGCGGCGCAACCGGCGGCGTCGAGCAGAGGAGCGATCGAGCCTTCTTGTCGGGGTGGCAGCAGCGGCGACGTCATTCTTTGGGAGCCTTGTTGTGGGAAGAGGATTTTGTGGGGTGAGGGTGGGGAAGATGAAAGGAATGGGTGGAGATTTTTTATTTGTTTTATGTAAAAATAAAAGTAAAATGAAAAAGAAAAAAAGAGGGAAAGTGAGAGGAAGGAAAGTAAAAAAAGGGGGAGAAATGTGTTTGTGGGTAAAAATGTGAGATTTAATTAATTTTTACCCACAAATTTTAACTTCCCTCATTTTCTCAAAATTTGAAATATTAAAAAATATTAACGACTATTAAAATTCGCACTTTTTAATGACTGTTAATTGTAGTCATAATTTGGTGACACAAAAAAAAAAGTCAAAATAGTAAAAAAAAAAATCTGAAAATTCACGTCTTTTCCCGCCAAAACCGTATTTTTCATTTTCTTACATTTAATGACTGTTTTTTTAGTCATTAATTAATGACACAAAAAAACAATCATTAGTTCCGACAAATTCGAAAACTCTGTTTTTTCCTGCAAAAAACGCATGATTTTGGCTTTAATGACTGTTTTTTCTCTTTCTCCTCTATTTCTGCTACTGTACAAGAGTCATGGAAGGTGAAAATTGTTGTAGTGTTTGTTGACTCATCAAAACATTATTCAATCACACCATACCAAAAAAAAAAATCCAATTTTTGTATAATTATTGTTTGAAAAATATGGGTATTCAACCTTATAATAAACAAATCTATCTTTTTAATAGTTCTCTCACATGTTAATTAATTTCCCAATAATATATACAAATTAAAGGAAGGCTTTTGTTCAATGCTTCTGCAAAAGATGCAATTGGAATTAAGATCACTTTATTCCTTGAATATATAAATTAATTAATTATAATGTGTGAAATCCACTTAGGTATTTTTAAAATTTTTAAATGTATGGGTACATATGAAGCCTTTCTTTGGATCAGCAAACATATAAAATATTGTATATGAAAACCACTTCACCTACCTAACCTAACTACCTACAGAAGTTTAAGAGTTATGAGCATGCTTCCCAAACTTCTAATTAATCCTACCATATTATTTTATGTTGGAATAACTTTCACCAATATATATATATACTTAATTAGATAATTTCTCGAAAAGTATTTGGTAATATATTGGAGAAATTATTCACTTGTGTTAATTTAAGTTTGATATATTATATGTTAAGTGAATCTTTATTTATTTATTTTTTAGGATAAGTGGATACATATTAATTACTACTAAATATTTCAAGTTTAGAATTCTAACTAGCATTTTTCTTAAAAGTCGAACTTAGATTTATAATGTAATATTAAAAATAACTTAAATATCATAGTTGCAAAATTAAAATGAGCTTAAATTACAATTTTAGTTATTGAATTTTTGAGGTTTGTGTGGAATTTTGAGTGTTTATATTTTATAATTTGTATTTAATAAATTTGTAAAATTTTTAATTCTATGTCTAATATATATAAAATATATTTTAATTTTAAATTTAATAGAATCAAATTTGTGTTTAAATACCGATTGAAAAATTTATTAAATACAAATTTAAAAGTTTAAAAATCTAATTACTAGACTCTTTCAAAGTTTGGAGACTTTACACAAAATTAAAAGTTTCGATTTATTAGATAATTTAAAGAATTCATAACAAACTAAATAAATATAAGGTTGTAAGGTTTTAGAATTTAGTAAATTCCAATAAAACATAACATAATATAGTCCGAAATTTGGTTTGCTTCACAATCATCCGATTCCACAAATGGCTAAGAACACAAAAAAACCACGTTAGTAGCGGCGATAAGCAGTGGGCATATGGATAAACTGATGAGATCGACGAAGCAATTTTGAATTAAAACAAAAAAAAAAAAAAAAAAAAAAAAAAAAAACCCCAAAAAGATTTAAAATTGGACAAAAACATGAAGATGACAACTAAAAAGAATGGTCCAACCCCATTCATCGACATGTTCCTCATGCAAACCTTCAATACTTAATTCTCAAACAAGTGTCCTGTTCTTCTACGTGTCCTCTTCACTCTTCCTTTTAAAACCCACAAACTCTTTCTTCACATCAAATTTCACAGATTAATTTCTTCTTTTTCTTCTTCCTCTTCCATTTCCAATGGCCGAATTTCACCAGCAACGATCCCAAAATCAAAATCAGCCTAATTATGACTCACCCACAACCCATCCTTTCCAAGCCATCCTTCCCCAAAAGCCCCTTTCATCTTTCCATTTTTTGGCATTTCTTACTCTCTTTCCCATCGCCGCCGTCCTCCTTTTCCTCGCTGGAATCTCCTTCATCGGAACTGTCGTCGCCTTGGCTATTACTTCTCCTCTGTTTCTCATTTTTAGCCCTGTTTTGGTCCCCGCCGCCGTCGTCATCGCCTTCGCCGTCGCGGGGTTTCTGACGTCGGGGGCTTTTGGGGTTACGGCTTTGTCTTCGCTCTCATGGATGGCTAACTACTTGCGTAGATCACGTGTTCCTCTTAACCTGGATCAGGCTAAGCAATGGGTCCGTGAAACTGCGGCCCAAGCGGCCCAAACGGCTAAAGAGGCCGGCCAGGCTATTCAGAGCAAGGCCCAAGATGGTATGAAGACCGAGGAAGTTGAAGCCGACCCAGCCCAGGACGGGGGAAAGACTGAGGAAGTGAGCCCGGCCCAGGAAGGAGGAACGGCGCAAGCGCAAGTTGCAGCAAAAGAGGAAACGGCTCAAGAACCGGTTAAGACTCAAGAAAGAGAGCAGGCCCAAGAAGGGGGGAAGACCCAAGGGGGGAAGGCCCAAGGAGGAAAGGCCCGAGTAGGAGGAAAGACATGACGAAGTAGCCCAATGAACAACTGATGCCCCAAATCTTTCGTACTTTATATGTAAATAATTCAATAATTTTGGGATTTTGAGTATTTGGAGCAGAGAGACGCGTGTGCGTTTAATTTCCTCGAATTAAAGAAAAAAAAAATGAAAAAAAGAAAAGAAAAGAAAAGAAAAGAGGGAGTGTAAGAAGATATTCCTGGAGTATGATTCCTTTAGTTATATGATGTTGTAATGTATCTCCCATAAATAAAAGTATTATTTTTTCGCATTATTGTTTCTCAAGTTTATTGAGTTCTCTGTTGGTGGATTCCTAAATTTTTATTGGGAGGACTAGAAGTAGAAAGTAAGGATTTATTCATTTCCAAAAAAGGAAAAAAAATATAAAAGTTAATTTGAAAAGTAACCAGAAATCTGAAAAAGCGAGCTGCTGCTAAAATGTAAAATGTGTTTCATGAATTAAAAATTTCTCTCTTACTTTGAAGCTTTAACATATATTGCCCTGTCCGGTGGGACCCGTGAGTTGAGTGCGGGTGAGAGAGTGAGGTAAATTCTCTCTCCTACCTTGAGGTAAGTTCATGAGGTAAATTCTCTCTCCTCTCATGACGTAGATTCTCTCCCCTACCTTGAGGTAAGTTCATGAGGTAAATTCTCTCTCCTCTCATGACGTAAGTTCTCTCCCCTACCTTGAGGTAAGTTCATGAGGTAAATTCTCTCTCCTCTCATGACGTAAATTCTCTCTCCTACCTTGAGGTAAAAGCTCATGAGGTAAATCCTCTCTTCTCTCATGACGTAAATTCTCTCTCCTACCTTGAGGTTAGCTCATGAGTTGATCTAATGAAAGAGTACTCAAGTGAGTTGTCTATCTCCCTCCTTACCTCTTTACCTCTTTGAGATGAGTTGATCTTTGGAAGATCTCATGAGTTGATCTATCTCAGAGTACTTGAGTGAGTTGACAGCTCAGTAGGATTCTCAGCTCAATAGGATTGTCTCTATGAAGAGTACTCGAGTGAGTGAGCTTACCTCAAGCTCATGAGTTAGAGCTCATGAGTTGATCTATCGAAGAGTTCTTGAGTGAGCTGTCTCTATGAAGAACACTTGAGTGAGCTGTTTGGGATCGTGAGCTCTTAAGTGAAGTTCTGGCTCTTTAAGTGGAACCCTAGAACTAGGAGCTAGAGCTCCCAGCTTGAGGTAAGCTCTCGAATTCATCTATGGAAAGTCAGACTTTGTGAGAGTTCTTAAGTCACCCAAGCTATAAAGCGAGCTCCCGCTTGAGGTAAGCTCCTGAATTGATCTATGAAAATCTTAAGTGAGCTTAGAGACAACTTAGAAGGACTTCAAGAAGCTCCTGAGCTTTAAGTGAGCTTAGAGATGACTTAGAAGGACCTGTGAGGTGAGCTCTTAAATCACCTTTTGAATGGAATTACGAACCTAGGAGGGAGGTCAAGAGGCTCTCTATAAAAAAGTCTAAATGAGCTTAGAGGGTTAAATAGGACCTGCTAGGTGAGCTCTTAAGTGGACTTGGGAATTTAGGAAAAAGCTCTTAAGTGGAGCTGAGAGCCTAAGAGAGAGCTCAAGAGGATTCACGGGAGAGCCCAAGAGAGCTTAGAGAAAGGTCAGTGAGACTCGTGAGGTAAGCCTAGTAAAGCTCAGAAGAGCTTAGGAGAGAGTTCGAGAGGATCCACGGGAGAGTTGATAGATGTCAAAAAGTGCATGTTTCTTTTATTACTTTTTTTATAGTAAAAAGATATTTTATGTGATATTTCGACCCCATAATGATCTAAATTCGGTAAAACAAGCAATCACATGTATTTTAATTGTCTAAAGTGTGTTTCTAGTGAATTAGGTTGATTTTATTAACTTTTGCCATTGATTTTAACTGTTCTACAGATTTTAACTTTGACGCTACTACATCTCTAGATTTCACTGTGGCCACATAAAAAACTTTTCCAGATTTGGGCTCAGTCAATTTTGATTACTATTTTCTCGGTCAAAATTGTTATTCAACACCTAAAATGCTGGAAAAATATTCAGACCATGATTTTAGGTCATTCCTCAACCACCGTAGCCTAGATAAAAGAGGAGAACCCTTCTATTTCAAGCATCTAGCTCCTACGTCACGAAATACAACAATTCCTAGAAGATTTCTCACTCAAATCTTAGACCCACTCCAAGAAACGGGAGTTCTCTTAGAGAAGTTAGAGTTAGGACCCCTACCCCACAAAAGTGTGTAGAAAAAGACAATCTATTCCTAAGGAGTTAAAGAGAGTGTGAGACTCATTCCAAAAGAGTTTTTGCTGTATTTCCAGCATTTACTTTCATTTATTCTTTTGTTAAGATCTATTCCATTCATATTCATCTTGTAATTATGACTTTAGAAGTAATGAAAGTATTTCATCCATTCTTTAATATGAGCTAAATCCACTAAGGGGTTCAGTTATATGAATACGCTAGGGATTGATGGCTTGATCATATGCGTAAGTGTCCCATGCTTACTTGCTCTTTTCTCTTGTTGATTTTAAAGCTTAATAATGTTAAGTTAAACTGACCACTTAATTTAGCATTCCAGCGGAGTTCTAATAATGCTGAGAAGGTTAGGATGTAAGCAGAGTTCACAAGGAAATATAGGATAATAGCCTAGGTATAGGAATACCACATTACGTTACGTATAAGGAACACCATATGATAAAGAATAAGAACAAAAATTAATCTAAGTAGCATCTTGTAGGGATCAAATCCCTATGCGGAAGCATATGAACGTCAGTGCCATTGTAATTCGATTTTGAACAAACAGAAAAACAGAGGAAATAAACATATAAAAGAAAGATAATATGCTTTTCAAGAAAAATTACAAGGAAAAAAGAAAATAAACTTTGAAGACGATTCTTCAATTTTCTCCAAAACCTAGCTATGATCACGATCTTAGTAACTTTTCTTTGGTCTCGAACAAGACACTACCACCAAGGCTTCCCCGCTATTCTCCGACAACGATTGGGTTTGTGGGAACCAACGTTTTGGATTACAAAGGGAAGAAGAAAAAAAACTTTTTCAAGAGAAACTTTTTTTCTCTCACTTTTTTTTCTTTTCTTTTCTTTTTTTTAAGAGAATTTTAGAGAGTGATTGATATCTTGAGATAATGTGTAGAAGTAAAACCACCCTTCATTTGCCAAAAGCATGTTATTATGTGTTAATAAGAAAGGGAGAAAGTTAATTCCTCTAACTCACATTTAACTCTCCTTAACCATGGAGTTATTTAACCAAAGTTAAATTAAATTGACATTAATTTAATTTTAATTACAAAGTGGGTTGTATTTAGTGTCACTGAGATAAAACACTCAACCTTATCCATATACTGCATACCTTTTAGGTTATTACTTGAACATAACCTACTTGTATGTCTACCACATATTGTTCAAGTTACATAAAATACTTTGGATCTTAGTTTATTGGATTGAGTTACACAAAACTAATTTGAATAAAATTACTCTTTATTTAATTGAATAAATGAATATTGTTTATACATTACAAACTACGAGATTTAGGACAAAAATTCCAACACAACTAACAATAGGGACATAGGCTTAACTCCTTAGGCACCTAAAGGAACTTGATACTAAAGGAATTGAATCCTCAACATAAGTGAATGATCGTCTTCTGCCAATATCTTCATTATGGAAAACTTAAAAATACAGAGAACTAGTAACATGGATAAATAATTTAAAGTAGTAGCATGCTTTTAAAAGGAATTAAGTTGGAGAAAACTCTACCTTTGAAGACATTCTTCTAGGTAAATCCGTGCTTTCTTCACCGAAACCTGTGAACACCTAAATGCTTTTCTCAAACTAACAGTACAGAGAGTGAACCTTCTTTTCTTCAAATCAAGAACACCACCACTTGGTTCTCTTGCTAAACTCAGGATAAGAATCGAAGGAGTTGTGGATTCTTCGATTTTTGGTGAGGGAAGAAGAAAAACTTGAGTGAGAGAGATTTCTTTGTGAGAAAAGGTTTTTCAGATAAAAGAATTGATCTTACACTTCTCTGCAAAACATCTACCCCATAAAAGAAATAACACCTTGGGAATTATTTTTAAAATTATTTTAATTAAATATATTAAATTAAATTTAATATATGTAATTAAATTAATAACAAAATATTAATTAATTAACAATTAAATATCATATATTTAATGTCATTCTCTCCCATAACCTATAGTTTTAATATGAATAAGATTCATATTAATTTTAATCTATAGTTTTTGTATGAATCTCATTCATATAACTAATATTTGAATTTGATTCAAATATTTATCTCTCTTATAATATAAAGTATCATTTTTTATTCCCATTCAAAATAAATTTTATCAATTGTATCATGTATAACTACTTCTCTTATTTAATTTGAACAATTCAAATTAATCCAAAATTAACTGATTTTTATTTAACCCTTAATGAGATAGCAAGAGGACCTTATGGACCAATATATTAAAAGCTCCGATGATATGAGATTAGTTCATTAAACTCTTTAATTAAATTAATCAATATTCATTAACGGTAGGTTACTCTACTAAAGACCTACAACTGCACTTTTTGCACTATAGATATATTTCTGTGTTTATGAATATAACCAATCAACAGTAAGTCGACCCTTCACAAATTACTCGTAACTACACTAGGTCAAAATACTATTTTACTAGTTACATCTAACTCCTTAAGTACTATTGTTGACAGATAAAATAAGTGCCCAGTAACGGCGCCAAAAACTTGTTGCGACACAGAATTGTAGTTTAAAGACTTGCTGCTGCGTCTATCTATTATTATTAAGCTTCCTATGCGTTTAACATACTATGCGTTGAACATGGTTAATGTTATGCGTTTATGATCTGTCAAGTTTTCCTATTCTTAACCCAAGTATAAGTAAAGAAATAGATTTACTCGGTGAGTCCGAGGTCGAACATAGGGAATATGCTGATTCTATAATTTATTGGATTATTCAAGTTGGAGTGGTAACCAAAAATATTTGAGAAGGATGCGCTAACTAAAGAAAGTAATAACATGTACACTAGATTAAAATGTGGTAAATGGTAAGGTATGCGATACAGCAAAGTCAGCTAAATGGATTAAATGAGTGGATAAAAACAAGGTTCGTGTTGGTTAACATCTAAAATCAGAAACGCATAGTGATAGTCTATTCATACTTGCAACTCTTCTCCCAGTTGTCAGCCGCTATGCGTTATATGTCTATACTGCATAGGAGAGTGTTAAGTACCAAGGTTATTCTTATAAACAAGTAACACTTCTTGGCCTTGTCAATTGAGTTCCACAATCGCTTATCCTCTCGAGCAGTTTGATTATTACTATTTATATCGATTAGCTAGATGGACATAAGCATCAGATTAAGATTACAATTGACAAGATGCAATAGTTACACTATGGTTCTTATTTAGATGCTAACGCAACCCGTGACCCTTGAAAGATTAGCTACTCATGGATTCAAAGTAATAAGCGGAAAGTGTAGAGAAATGGATAGACATAGAAAAATTGTAGATTAATGAACGAAATACAATTTTAGACAGCTCAATGTCTTGACATAAATCTAAAATCAAAGCTAGAAAAAGAGATAGATAGCAGGAAAGACGTCAATGTCTTGAGTGTCCGAAATGGAAGCGTGAGGTTCTGCTGTGTAGTGGTCAGGCGGAGGGAAGACTCTTCTCTCTCGAGCTATTCGTCTCCGGTTGTCTTCTGGAGAGAGCTCTGCTGTCACTTAGAAATTCTTCCGAGAATCAACAACAACTTTTTGCTTGTAGGTCTGCCCTTTTATAGAAGCTGCGTTCGTAATTAGTGGCAAATCTGCGTGATTTGAGGAAATTGATATCGTGCGTCTATCTCGCCTAATTGCGTAATTCTCGGTTCAATTTAGATCCACCACTTTAGCCACAGATCATGCATGTCAATCTTCCAACAATCTCTCAAGATTTTGATCTGATTATCTGCCGCCTTGCGTTTCTGGTCGTTATGCGTCCATGAAGAATTTAGGTTCATGCGCTCACTAATGTCGACGCATCCATATGTTCTAACGCATCATCCTGCGTTGAGCGAATGTCAACGCGTCACAGGTTACCAACGCATAGTCCTGCGTTAAAAATCTACAGGTTGCTCGCGTTCCTGCTTAAAACATGCGTTTTAGGCTCAAAAAGCTATAAAATAATTATCTTCATTAATTTACAAAAGTAGAATGCATAGGAAGATTTATTAATAGAATTCAACATAAACTACTCTATTTAATCTCTATTTTTCTAAGAGAAAGGCTGTAAGAACTTGTATTTCTACAAGTTATCAAGTACCACTGATCCTTCCAATGAACAAACAGTTTATAGTCCAACTATAAACTAACCTCTCTTGGGCCAGTGAGAGGGTGAGACCTCATTATTCAAGACTCGAAATTAACCCTTAAGGGAACAATTTATCTATTTACCCTAAAGATGGGAAAGAGTGGATTCTATTATGTGAAGATATGTTCCCAACTCCCTACTCAGACAAATCCCCAAAATGGTAGGCTTATTGAGTCGGCGATTTGGCCACTCTCACCCATATAGATCAAAGGATTGTCCTCATAGATAGGAGTTCATAACTCACTCAAGATTAAGGTCGAGTCACCTATGATCATCTAATGAAATGTTAATTTCTTCAATTAATGGCATTATAAGGAGAAATTAAACATTTTGCGAATTGGTCTTATACAAACTCTTTACATAGGATACCCTCACTCACGTGTCTCCATATGAACAATTAGGATCAAATCATTTGTAACACTTTATAACTTTTGTGACAATTACAAAGTGAGTTGTATTCATAGTGTCACCAGAATAAGACACCCAACCTTATCCATATACTAGACCTTTTTGGTTATTACTTAAACATGATCCAACTTTGTATGTCAACCACATACATGTTTAAGTTTACATAAAATAACCACAAATCTTAGTTTATTGGATGTGAGTTAATGCACAAACAAATAAAATAACTCATTATTTTATTGAATAAATAATTTGTATTTACAAAGACTACAAACTATGAGAACCCTAAGAGATCTAGGACACCAATCCCAACAGATACAATACCAAATAGGTGAAGATTCTGTCCATGAGTAAGCAATGTGATGGTATGATGCAACCACATCATTTGAGTGATAATGAACTTAGGCAAAAATATAGTTGAAACCCTACTTCCATCATTGTTTGTCTTTATCTTTTTAAGCTTTATTTACTTCAACTCACAACAATTTCATCTCGGTTACCTAGGAGAGAGCTCGAGAGGACTCACGGGAGAGCCAAGAGAGCTTATAGAGAACTCAATACGACTCGAGAGGTAAGCCTAGTGGAGCTTAGCAGAGCCTAGAAGAGAGCTCAAAAGGACTCACAAGAGAGCTAAGAGCGCTTAGAGAAAGCTCAATGTGACCCATGAGGTAAGCTTAGTGAAGCTCTAAGAAGAATAGGAGAGAGCTTGAGAGGCTCACAGGAGAACCCAAGAGAGCTTAGAGAGAGCTCAGTGGGACTCGATACAAGCTTTAGTGGAGCTCAAAGAAGCCTAGGAGAGAGCTCACAAGAGAACCCATGGGAGAGCCTAAGAGAGCTTAGAGAGAGCTCAATGAGACCCTTGAGGTAAGTTCAGAGCAGCTTAAAAGAGCTTAGAGGAGCCTTCGAGAGTTCGACTAAGCATTGGAGGAGAAGTCGTCCATATTCATAACGTAACGAATAAACCTTTACTAAGACATTGAGAATTTAAGTGGTGCATTAGTTGCAGTAACAATGGTGTAACCACTCAAATAATTAACTCAGTGGTTTCGAGGATTAAAGAGAGGCATTATTACCTTCTAAATTGGTTACATTTTACTATCCTATAAGAACGATCGACCATCGGTCGAAGGTACGCTATGAAAATACTTACTATTTTTCTACTGTCTAGTTACTCAGAAACACAAGACTGACTTGAGTGTCGGAGTGTGTGCGGCTAGACACCACACTGGTGTTCATTTTCTTTTGTTTTATAGGCACTCGAACGAATCTCTCTTGTAAAAACAAATTTACGGTTGATCTATTTTTTTGCATCAACATCTATATCTAAAACAATTTAATTATTATTTTTTTTATTGATATTTATAGGAAAATCTATAACATATAGAAATATATCCATGAAATTTTCAAAAAAGGGAAAGATATATCCATGAAATCTCGATATCGATCAATATCTGGGAAGAAAAGAACAAAATTATTAAATGAAGCGATGAAAAGAACAAGGTTTTTTAAATGTGTGGTCTTCGAAAATATTGATCTCGACTCGAGATTTGTAACTAGTTAAAAGCTTCATAAACTTTTTACTGTTAGTTGGATTGTATCATTTTAAAAACTTTATAAATATTTTGAAAAAAATAGTATATCTCCTTTACTAGCAAATATACTTCCTAATAATTTTTCATCCTCGACTGTATAAACCCTTATAGTGGATTCAACAACTTCATCTATGAGCAACATCGTCAAGGGGCTCTACTTCTTGAAAAGTACTATCCAAATCGATAGACAACTTTATCTATAAGAGCAACTTCGTCAAGGGGCACTACTTCCTGAAAAGTACTCCCCGAATCAATAGACAACTTTATCTATAAGAGAAACATCATCAAGGGGCTCTACTTCCTGAAAAATACTCTTTCGAAAAAGTACTCTCAAAATCAATAGACGTAGAAGTACTAGCTTCGGCATATTGAAATCTATTCTCATAAAATTTGACATTATGTGAGGCAAATATTTCTCCAATTTTGAGATTGTATAACTCCCGCCTATTTTGACAATGTGGATATCTAACAAACACACACTCTCAACTTCTTGGAGTAAATTTATCCCCTTTTGTATGTTCATTATTATGAGCAAAACACAAACATCCAAAAATACGTAATACATCAAAATTTGGAGCCAATGCCAAATAAAATTTCAAAAGGTGTT
The DNA here is from genome assembly GCA_031780015.1 of Citrullus colocynthis. Lineage (NCBI taxonomy): Eukaryota > Viridiplantae > Streptophyta > Magnoliopsida > Cucurbitales > Cucurbitaceae > Citrullus > Citrullus colocynthis. The sequence goes on from QLSR01000371.1 coordinate 807,182, forward strand.
TTATTTTGTAATAAACCTGGTGGGGGTACAATTGATCAAATAAATTGCACCCAAAAGGTTTATTTGAAACTTCAAAGCACGAGCCACATTAAGAACGTGTCGATGTTTGCGCTCTACTCGCCCATTTTGTTGTGGGGTTCCACACATGAAATTTGAAAAAGAATTTCATTCTTGTCCAAATAGTCATGCATACATGAAATTTTGTCTCATTGTGACTTCTCATTGTTTCAACAGATGTCTCAAATTGATGTTCAACCATAGCAAAGAAGGAGTGGAATATTGTAGAAACCCAAACAACTAAACCCACTATAGTTTTATTTCTCAACAAATAAACCCGAACAACTTGTAAAAAATATCCACTATAGTAAGAAAAAAAAATAATGAGCACCACAGGAAGATGGTTTGTGATATGAACCATCCAAGCACAAATTATTATTTATATTTTATTTAATAAATTTGATGTAACTTTATTATTTTCCAATTTTTATCCTTTCTAAGATATATTAAGTAGAGTAATTTTGTATTGGTTTTACCATGATGCATTAGGTTTTTTATTGGGAGGCTATTTAAAGCTTTGCAATTAGGTTGTTTTGGAAGTTTATGATAAATTGAATTTGACCTTTATGCTTTCTCTTTCAAGTTTAGCTAAAGAGCTTCTTGAATTTTGCAATGTTGAGTTGCATCCAAAAACATCTAAGTGAGATTGATCATCCTAGTAACTCATTCTTTGTCTCAGGATATATGATCTTAGGGTTGAAATCAAGTTGATTTGTGGGTTTTTGTAAGCACCTAATTGGTAAGCACGTTTAAAAGTTTTAAGCGAATTAGTATCAATAATCTCATATTGTAAATTAAAAAAAAAGGAATTAGAATTTAAAAAGAAGAACAGAGAAGAAAAAGGAAAAAAGAGGAGAAAGGATAAGGATGAAAAGTCGGTTTTTTTAACCTTTCATTGGACAGAAAAGTTGCCGACTTCTTTCTACTCATTTCCAAACTCAATTCTATGTTATTTTTCAGCTGCACGTTGTGGAAAGGTTGAATAAGAGTTCTAGGGCAATTTCGTGTAAGGTTTTGGAAGGTTTCATGGTAAAACTGAAGCTGAAACAGAAGCTTCATCTGCTGTCGCACCGCTCGAGCCAGGTCTAGTATTTGGTGAATATCAAGCTGAAGAGATTGAATTTTAGGCTAAAATTTTAAAGTTAGTAAGTTAACTCAATTTTGAACAACTTTTATGAAGGATGCTTGAGTTGAAATGGATTGGAAACATGTAAACTTTTAGCTGGAAGTTACTGATACGAAATTTCTGTGCAATCTGGAGTAGCACGGAGAAAACTTGCAATATCTGACGAACCAGGACGAGTTAAGCCACGAAATTTTGAGGTAAGCTAGAAAACATGTTTCTCTACAAGTTTATAGAAGGAAAGAAGTTTTAAATCTGGCTGGAAATATGACTTTGAATTGACAGAAGTGAGAACAAACAGGAAAAGAGGAAACTCTGCTGTCGGGTGTCGTTTGGAAGCAGGTAACGCTGAGAATTGGAGCATGAGTAGCGACACTTGTCTCGCTGGTCGTGTAAAGGAGGATTTTCTCTCACAAATCTTGCTGGCTCTCGCTCAGTATTGCTCCTCAGGTAGTCTCGCTAGTTTCGCTTATGCTGGTGTCGCTAGTGTCGTGACCTGTTGTGTAATTTCGTTAGTAAACTCGCTAGTAAGGTGAAATCTCGTTGGTAATCTCACTAGTGACATAGAATCTCGCTTATTATGTGTATTTTAGGAAAGAAAGGGAGTCTCAGTGGTGAATCATGATTAGAGTTTAAGTATGCACGTTTAATGATCATGTAAAGGAAGTTTAAGGAAAACGTAACGTGAGGAATGTGTATTTACAGGCCAAGAAGAGTTCGGAAAGGCGTATAATCCGCTCAGGGCCTAAGGACAAGTTGTGAGTGACACTTTTCTTTCTTTGAAAACGAATTTATTGAAAATGTTTAGTTTGGTTTTTCTTATGAGATATGGCTTTGAGATTGTTTTCTTGAAAAGCATGATGTTTGATGATATTGTTCATAAGGCATGTTTTATACGTTTTCTATAAGACGTTGACTGGCATGTTGTGAAATGTTGTTTATCGTGATATACCTGATTTTTCATGAAAGGTTTTCATGTGAACTATTTACGTAAAATATTGGTTTCTAAAATGTTTTAGAGGAGGCTCAATGCTGAAGGACATGAGAAGGCATGTGAATTTCCTCGGGACCCAGTACTGAAGGACATGGAGAAGGTACTTGGGCAACCCGCCATAGTCCTATGTGCACATAGAGGTTATATGCTGGTGTGTTGAGTTTTGCTCCTCATCGAGCCTTACTTGTTTTCAACGTCGAGTGCGTTGAGCCTTGCTCCGCCCTGACTAAGGGAAAGTTTTGAGAACGAACGGTTTTTCGTATACGATCATTTTGGCATGAACATATGTGATTTGTTTATGTTGTTGAAATTATGATTTTACAGAAATGATTATTTGAATCATGTTTACGTTTATGGCGTTATTATGATTTTAACATGCCTGTTTTCGAACAAAAGATAGTTTTACAAAATTAGTCACTCACGGGGCTTTTAGCTCAAGTTTTCCATGTTTTCTTTTCCTCCCAGGTAGCAAGGACGTTCCTGGTGCATTGCCTACTTCAACTCGCCCTGTTTAAGCTTCGAGTTTCCAAAAACAGTTTAGTTTCTCGTTGTTGTACATGTAAATAACTTAACACTGGTGGCATGTAGATTTAGTTGTTTATAAGCGGGTTATGAGAGAGTATGTTATAAAAGTGTACCGGGTACAGGAAGGATTATTATATTATGATCATGCGTTATTATGGCTGAATTCTATGAATATATACGTATGAAATGTTTATACAGGAAGTTATGTAAGATGGGGCAATATGCGTCACAAGAGGGGTGATGTATATTGTCTTCACATCTCCTTTCAGGTTAAGTAGGTAATCAGAGAGGGGGTGTGATAGTTTTAGTGATTGAGAATTAGGGGTTCTCATACCAAAAGGGTTTCTAATTCCAATTCACTACGGTTTTCACATTTGTTAGAATATGGACCCACAAATCACAATGAATAAGGTTAGGTTAAATTACCATTTTGATCCTTATACTTTGTAATTTGTTCAATTTTAGTCCCTTACTTTTAAATATAATTTTCAATCTTAGTCCCGGTACTTTTAATAAATCTTAAATTTAGTCCCTCAAAATTAAATTTTATCAAAATTGATTAAATAATCACAATAATTTTCATGCAAGGAAACATATGTGAATACTTTCTCAAAATTCATAGTGAAAGGGCTAATAACAAATCTACAACAAACTTGTAGTAGGGACTACAATTGAACAAACTCTAAAGTATGGGGACCAAAATGATATTTTAACCCTAAAGTTAAATATACAGCTAATTGTGTTATCACCAAAGGAAAATTATCATGAATTTATTTACCTGAGGACGCGTGACACATGCACTATTCAATTTCTTTTGACAAAGCTAGAACGAAGGACATGAAATAACTTGATGACGATTTTAAGTTCAGTTTTCTTCATATGACTGAATTTTTCTATTTGATTGCTAAATTTTTGCTATTTAATATATGATCTAATTCACACACAAATATACGGTTGAGCATAACCCAGGGTAGGGATGAAAGAAAGTCACTGAAAATGGCATCAAATTAAAAGTGATGAGACAAAAATAAATAAATAAATAAACACTTAAATAAATACTAATTAAACTTTTATATATAACAAAATTGAAATATTGCGTATTACATGATTTGCGGGTGAAGTAAATGGGTGGGTGGCAGCATAAAAATACTACTACGAGCACTCTTGTACTATTATTATTTTTTTTTTTTCCCTTTTCATTTAATTTTAATTAATTTCTCGCAAACAATATACGCAAAATTAAAAATAGAGAATAATATAAAGATTAAAATATAAAATTGGGCCTCAACTCCCTTTGTCTCCCCCAGCTCTCGGCTCTATCATTCTCGTCCTCCTTCTTAATTACTCTCTCGTTGATAGCAAATGTTTGGGAATATTATTATTGGAACGACATGTCGTTTCAGTGTTCAGAATTAGGGGCAGCAGTGATCTTAGATATCCTTTGAACCAACAAGTCGAAATTGTCGTCTCGATCCATCATGCTCACACGTACGAACTTTGGACTGCACCCGAAACTAACTCCACTTCGACCTAATATTTTATGGCGTCGAAGTAAACCTGCACAATCTTCTTCTTCGTCTTCACATTTTAGCCACGCAAAAGCTGTCACATCAATATTAGTATTATTTTGTATAATGTCCATATGTATCGCGATTCTTATTTCTCTTGGCGATAGTGTGCATTGACCTAACTAAAAGATTAAATTTCATATTTTTTTTTTGAGAGGCGGGTCATTTTAAACAGTTTTGATTAAAAAAAATGACGTTTAAAAAAAGTTTTTCTTTTTTTCTTATTAAAGCAATTTTAATAAGGGTTTAGGATTTAAAAATTACCAGGTCGGGTCTCGGTAGGTTGGTTGAGAAAGTTACAGTAAGCAGTAGGAAAGTCGGGGAGAGTAAACATTCCGCCATGTTTAACAGCTTGTCTGATGCGACACCACCTCTCCGTCATGAGGCGGTGGCCGAACCCATAAAAGGATTCACTGCGATTATCGGAAGTACTCCCAGCCTGCTCACAACTATCTGATATTACACTTAGCATCCTCGCCGTTCGGAGTTGGGAATCTTTTGATACTCCGATTGTGTTCAACTCAATGAACTTCACCATTTTCATTGCTATTTCTGGATTTTTAACAAGTGCCCACCTATTTGTTCCCAAAATTAACATTACCTAAATTAAATACTGCATAATTAACTATAAAAAATATATATATACAAAACAGTTATTAAACGGGACATAAATTAACTTTAAGATTATTCTGATTTGCTCCGAATTAAAATAATAAAGAAGATTGTGCTAATTATCAAGATAGTATTTTCTAAAAAAAAAGGCATCAATTTTAATTTGTGTTAATATTGTGTATATTAAAGCTACGTAAGTTTCAAGAAAGTATATATATTTAATAATAATAATAATAATAATAATAATATATTTATTGCTTAAATTAAAGTATATTTTTTTAAAAAAAAAGTTGGGCTAAAATGTTTGCGCCATTTTGAAATTTACCAAAACAAAATTACAAACATAGAGTTTGACTAAAATAAAATATTTATTTTTATTGTTTTTCTTTTGTGGAAAAAGATAGGAGTTCTAAAAGAAACTTTCATTGGACACTATACTAAAACAAATAAAGGCCATCTTTACCCTTGGTTCAATTTTCCTTAATCCATCTCGTGATTGATTTTATCAAAATAAAGAAATAAAAATATCTAAAAATCTCTATAGACTTACTAATTTTAATAAAATCGACTTTTGCATAAAATGTTGTGACCAAGCACAAATTTAACCATAGAAAATAATTTTGACAGAGTCACGAATTCCTACAAAAATAAAGTGTTTATTTTTATAAATAAATAAAAAAAAAAAAAAAAGATCTTATCAATTTATATTATACATGTAAATTACAACACTTTTTTAAAGTCTAAGAAGGTAGAGAACTAACCCGATTCGAGAACCGGCATGGCCAGTGCACTTAGAGGCTGTGAACAATGAGAGATCAAAGTCTGCCGGAGCAGCAATGGGGGTGTAATGAGGCCAATAATATGCAAGGTCATGCAACACTGCACCTCCACTCCGGTTCACTACCGGTTCACGTAGAGAACCATCCGGGTTATTTGGTGAAGTCACGATTTCTATGTAAGATCCCTCTTTCTCGTATGTATGTGCATCTCCACCCCATTTGAAAAGACTCGTTTTTAAGTAGTCACACATTGACGGATATGACTGTCACAAAAGTTAATAATAATATAATTAAAAAAAAGGTATAATAATAAAATGTCATTATTAACCATAAGAATTTGAAAACAAGAAATTCAATAAAAGGAAATCTCACGGAGTAGTAGGGCACGGCGGAGACGACGTCGGTAGGCTCAGAAGAATCCGGCGGAGACAGAGCGTAAAGTGCAGCCAGTATGAGTTGGGAGGAGCCGGTCCCAACGATGATGTACCGGCCTTCGGTTATGGCATTGCCGACGACACGGTGCAATCGGAGAATTTGCTGGCACAAATCAGGCTCAAGGAACCAGCAAAGACTCCGACCGTTAGAATAGTAACTCATGGATCGCCACCCTGGTATCACCACTGTCGCTTTCTTTCCCATTTTCTTCCAATACGTTTCATACATTGTTGGGTCTCCACTGCAATTTTTTTTTAAAACAATCTAAATCTTAATCAATGACTATTCGCCCTAATTAAACACAAATTTACAAAAAAAAAAAAAAAAAAAAATGTGAGCCAAAAGTTCTAAAGCATAAAATTTCATAAACAATGAGAATTTTTAGGTAACATTGAAGCTAATATCAGCGGGCATAGCACAATGTAAAAGAATATATTGGAATATGATTCAACTACCACGCAATTACCAAACCCTTCATGAATATACCAATTACCAATCAGAACCAATGGAAATATATTATTAAGTCTAAAATAGTCCCTTTATTTAATTATCTAAGAGAGAAATAATATAAAAATAAATAAAAATTTTTCATATTTTTGGAAAATAATGCTATCTTAATTCAATTGAAATAGGTGTCACAGACTAAATGCCTTTCAAACTAATCGAACCCAACTTAAACATATTATAGTAGGGTTCATTTATTTTATAAGAACTATATAGATTGAAGAAATTTACAAGTGAATGAGACGTACGCATCTAGATTGATGACTCGATCTTCTCCATAGTCTCGACGTTCTGATGTCGAAACCAAAGTCAAAGGAGGATTATTACATGTTTCATTTATACTCTTCTTCAAATCTCTTTTCCGCGCAAGCGAATTCCTATGTTGTTCCTCATCGCTGGAATTAAATCACACAAATTATAAATATATATATACTAGAAGAAAAAAAAAAGCTATTATATAATGGAATTACCTGCAGGACTCTTGCTTGAAATTCACACAAGTACAAAAGTTGAACATTGTATGGAATATTCAAAAAAAAAAAAAAATTGTCTACGATATTATTCAAAAGGATAATGAAGAATAAAGTAGACTAATTAATGAGAGAGAGAGAGAGAGAGAGAGAGAGGTTAAAGAGAGAGAGAGAGAGCGGGGGAGAGAGTGGAAGGATCCGCCCAATGGCCTGACCGGGGATAATTATGGCCTAATTTTGATTAATTAAGAACATAATAAATCCCACAAATCATTTTCCGGCAAAGTTTACAATTTTGGGGAGTGGATTAAATACACACCCTCCACTCTATTTCCGAACAACTCTAAATCTCGGACTTCAATTTCAAATTAAGCTTCTAACATTAACAAACTTTTTTCTATTCTTGGATATTTTTTTTTTTTTTAATTTTCTTTCTAATTTCTTATCTCAGTAAATCAAGGATGTTCGTTTCAATTTCAACCTTCAGCTCTCTCACCACCCTATTTAATAGTAAATTTTATTTTCTACTTTCAACAATAATAAAAAAAAGTCAATTACAAGTTTAATTAATCCATTTAATCCTGATTTTAACAAAAAAAAAAAAAAGAAAAAGAAAAAATAAAACATTACCGATAAACTAGACCCTAGACAAAATATTGAAGTTTAAATGCTGAAAGACGTAGGTTTAGGGTTTAAAGTTGGAGCTGAAATGTAATAGGATTACCTAAAATCAAAAGGGATCGTGAAAATGCATAAGCACTTAAGGAATCTTCGAAAATAAGATTGTGAACCATAGAACCAGTGAGAAATAGGATTTGGTTAAAAACGGTTAGAACTGAATGACTTTTGTATTACACTTTTGAATTACACATCGGACCCAAAACACGCTCCATTCAAACATTCATTCTGGATTATGACAGTTTCCCAAATACCCACTTTAAGTTTTGAAAGAAATACGAGTATCTGACAACCATATCCCTATCAGCTTTCCAAATATCCATTTCGAAACTTATTTAAAACCGTTGTTATTCATAATATTTAAATAAAAATAAATTTTTATAAAATATTTATTTTGTAAATTAATCGGATTCTTAAAAGTACACTTGAGAATTACTAAACTTGTAATGGCACGAAATCAGTCCCCATTCTGTTAGTGCGGATGGAGATTTAAACGGAGGAGGAAGAAACCGTTTTTTCTCTTTTCTTTTCTGTATTAATTTTGTTTGTGGTCTTTTTAAAAAAGAAAAAAAAAAATCAATTGCATTGCAAATATAGTGTTACATATTAAAATTTTCATAGATATTTTTATATTTCTATGTGTTCGATATCGATATGAGGAGTGAATCGACATTTTTATTATGTTGTAGAAAAATCCACTAAAACATAAGAAAAATTAAGCAATAATTGTCATTGTAGATATAATATAAATAACAAACATGTCAAACCGTTTAAAATCACAAAATTTTTATTTATTAATTTAAATTATTTTTTGAATATTTTATTTTGTAATTTTTTAAAAAATATCCATCGAAATCGACATCTTATTGATCCATCGAAATTTCTGTAAAATTAAGACTTCAATATTCTTGTCAACTTCGAGATTTCAAACCTTGATTGCAAATAAGTTTTAAATTTAAATTATATTCATATTGATGTGTCAACTCAGTTGAGATATTTATGTTAAAAAAATATATATAAAAAATATTTACACACATCTACTTAAAAAGAAATTAGAAAAATATTATGTATATGATATAAATAATACATAGGTTCAAAGTGAGCTTAACTCATTAGTATTAACATACGTTCTAAACTCATTAGTATTAACATACGTTCTATCAACACCACTAAACTATTGAATACAAATTTAGATTACATTTTAAAATAAGACAAACTCTAAAAAATTGATAAACGTATATAAAATAAATAAACCTAAATGATCATTAGAAAAAAAAAGTATAGATACTAAAAGGAACAAAAACGTTCAAAATATAAAGAGATCAAAATAACCAAAATTAAAAAGTGTACAATTAAATCCAAAATAAACAAGAACAATTACACACTCGCACCCGGGTTTTTATATTTGTCTGATTCTTAGATCTTTTAACTTAAAACATTAGATATTGATTAACATGTCGCCCTTTATAAACAGTTCTAGACTGGATCGATCCTCGACCATCGCATGGGAAGTTCTCGAAGAACAGAGTTTTTCGAAATTCAAAATTGATACTCGATTGTGGACAACCTCGAAGAGCTCGGCCATGGGACTTGAATCTTCACCATTTTATCATCACCATATTCAAATTCTACATCTTCTCCGTCAATCTTGCAGCTTCTCGGCTCTTTCGAAGCGAACACTCTCATCTCTCCGCATCCCCTTACTCCGACTTTTACCAAACCTTTATTTTCATCAATTTCTATTGATTGTACCGCACCCCCACAATTCAGCATGTTCACCAGTCCAATTGGAGCAAATTCCATGTTTGGTTTCGATAAAATTGTGACAGGGGAAACTACAAGCAGTTCGTAATTTAATGGAGCGATGGTAAATTCTAAACTCTCCGATGTCTTTAATACCTTTAGTTTCTTGTCTCGAACCATGTATATGGCAAACAAGTTCACTCCCTTCAAAGAAATGGAATTTTCCCCATTGTTCCACTCGATATCTTTTGGGCCAGTGACGCAAGTTAGTGTGCGTGCATACTCGGAGGTCCTTATGTTTTTCCTTGTCTTGGGACACCACCCTCCTCCTTGGCAATTAAACAAGCCCAATGCGCCGGTGAACTGTTGGGAATTGACCACAAGGTGTTTGATTAAATGTCGCGACCAAAATTTGAGCATTAAAACGAGATATAGGCCTGTGAATTGAAAAGAGATGATCAAGGGTAAGGATTGTTTTGTCTTACTTTATTGAGGTTCCAAATTTTGAGCATGGTTTTGCCATCATGAAGAGGGTCTTCAAACAGACAGTCTCTGGTAGGAAGGGCATAATGTTGGCATCGCAGTATTGACCCATCAGGCAAAACTAACCTTTTGAGTAACTTGAAATTATGCTTACCGACTGAATCACTTACATAGATTGGTCCACCGGAGATGGCCCTTGAAGCTGCGTGGAATTCAGCACACGGGTGAGTGGATTGGAACATGTCCCAATCTGGGTGAATTATATTGCCCATCCACAAGCTATTGTAAGCACAGTGCACCATGTGACACCCTTGTAGCCAATATGGATCTCCAGAAGGATCCACTGTCCAGAAATCATCTCCTGTCAACAGAACAATAGTATAAACATACAAAGGGTTGATGGTGATTTGTAAAATTTAGCTGAAAGTTGGATTGATGGGTGGGATTTCCATACCAACACGTCCAAGTGCTATGGCCTCTGTTCCAAGGTACATGAAGTCATTGCAATGCTCCATGCTAGCAATAACCCCATTTCCTTGTAAATGTTTATTGATAGATGCAGTGAGTGCTTTGTAGTAAGCTTTAGCCAGCTCGATTCTACCTCCAAATTCCTCCGACAGCATTTCAAGCAACTGCATGACGGATCGCAGATGCAGGAATTAGAAACATTACCAATGCAAACAGAGAGAACAGAAGAACAACATATCTCATCTAACAGGCTCTCCAGGGAGAAGGGTGATGTTGATTCAACGCTGGCTGTATTGGGAATTCTGTCCATGCAGTTGATATAAGCTAGAGGAGGAAATACTGGGCATTTCTAGGATTGCTTTTTAGTTCAACTCTGAAAAACCAACTATATTGAGGCCCCTCTCATGGAAAAATGAAGTCAGTAAGTTCCCAATTCGTTGATGCTCTCGCAAGAATCCAGTTGATACACTATGGTCTCATAATATTAATTATCGATTGAGAAAGGGAAAATGAGCGAGCCTATTGGAGCGCGCAGGCTAGCTGACATGATTTTGGACATTTTTGGTCGAGTTACATGAATCTGTGCCCAGCAATTTCAAAACCAGGTTTGTACACTGTTCTTCCTTTCTTCAAACAAAACATAACCCCATAAACAAGTTATCCCGAAGTCGTGAGCCCCAGAGTTCGCTATTGATTTTCAGTTAAATTACAAGTTTAGTCTAAGTTTCTGTCCATTTCTATTTGTTGTCTAAACTTTTAAAAGTGTCTAATAAGTCTATTATATTTTGTGTCAGATGATGATATAAGCTTTACGAATTGTCTGATAAATCCTTGAACTAAGGATTTTTTGTCCAATCGATCCTGTACTTTGAAGTTCAGGACCCATTAAACATATCATTGAAATGTATGGTTATATGAGACATAAAATTCAAATTTATATCAAATAAATCAATTAGGTTTTAAAATTTTAAAATATGTCCGGACAGTAAGTTACCCATGAGACTCATAACCTTATTAGACATTTTCTAATGTTAAAGGGACCAAATAGAACATTTCATACTAAACTTTTGTAATTTAACCTTAATTCTACAACTAATAACTATGAATAATACTGTATACGCGAATTTAAGCCCTATGATCAAGTCCTTCGTCATATTGATTGACTTTCTATATTATTTTGAATGTAACTTCTGAACTGTTCAACGTGTTTTATTACAAAATATCATCTATATTATTACTTTAAACTTTGTTAATGGAAAAAACGAATGCAGGATAACAAAGAGGTGGATTTTTCAGCCAACTTACATGAATAACATCAACCTTGACGCCGTCGATACCCGCCGACTGGAGGTGGGAATGGAGTCCATCGTACATTTTGTGAGCCAGTTCAGGCGGGACCAATCCAATCCCATTATTGACAATCTTGTCTACAGCCAAATCCTCCATGGTCTTCTCTAACCCTTGTGACAGCTTAGGAGCAATGAGCCTTGACAGGGGCATTCCAGGGACATTGGGCCTAATCCCACCCCAATACCCACAAAGCGCATGCCACACATACACATGCTCAATTGTCCTAAACTCTTCCTTTAAGTCCCTCACAAAGGCACCCAACCCTAAACCAGAGCCCTTCCCAGAACTTTCATAGTCTCTAAACTTATAATTCTCTTCAAATTTGATCAGCCTACAAGGCATCTGTTCCCCTGCAGCCGTCAGATCCATGGCTTCCTGATGATGATCTGCAATGGAATCAGCATCATGAGCAATAGATTGCCACCCATCATCAATCAGAATCATCCCCGGTGGACAGCCACCATCCACTAAGCATTTGACACCTGTCTTAATCCCCTGAGGGTTCACCTTAAGATAGAATGCATCCCATGTACACCACCCGAATTTATCCACAATGGGGGGTGGGGTTTTGTCTTGTAGAAGTTTAAACGTCCCCAAATGAAGTTTAACCACTTTCATTGCTTCTTTGACCAAATTGTACGGATCTTCACCGACTTGCATGTACAAGCAGCTTCTAAACTGGGACGCTTGGACATTGGTGGACCCACTTTCAACCCACATCGCCACACTGTCATCATGGTCATCACCAGGACGTAAGGAACATCTGAAAGCTCCTTCTAAGATGGGGAGGAGGAGGACAAATGGACGGCCCTGATAATTTGTGTCAAGGATCATGATCTGTGTCTCGTGTTGGATGTCACGGCCGCAAGTGCCGGCCCAGTGGGTGGTCCACCAGACTTTGAATCTGAAGAGACTTGAGAATCTTATACCTTTGAGTTTGCCGATGGGAGCTAAGTGGGAGCTTTTGGACTCGGAGGCATTGAAGCCAACAAAACAGCCGAGGAGGGAGTTGTTGGATTTGAATGGAGAAGGAGTATAGATGATGTTTGAAGGGACATGGGTGAGAATTGGGTGGCCATTGGCAAGAAATTCTGAGCCTTTTAAGGTGATTGAGAGATTGGGTGAGGGAGTGTCTAGCAAGGTGGGGATTACGTTTATGGCGGTTTTGGTTAAGCTTGGTGGAGCCATGAGGAAGATGGGGAGAAAATGGAGGAAGATGCGAGTTTTGTTGAGTTGGGTTTGGTGGAGAAGGGAACAAGGAAGGTTTATATAGAGAAAGAAAAGGACATGGAAGCTTACAAGTGTTGTATTTGTCTGGGAGAAAGGAGGATGAAAAATGAAGTGAAGAGGGAAAGAATCTTCTAGCGTTTTTTTTCTGAAGGGAACACACTACAGAAGCTGCATGAAGCTCAACCACCAGGTATGTCGCATGTGTAGATAATTTAAAAGTATTTTCTTTTCTTTTTTTTTTTTTCTTTTTTTTTACAAATCAAAATTTTGAGAGCATTAGCATTATGTTGGCCGGTAATTAAAAAAATGAGTAAAATACACTTTTGGTATTTGAGGATTCAACTAGGTGTTGGTCTATTGAGGTTATTATAATGAGCATTTTTAGTTCTTGAAGTTTAAATAATGATGGTCCCTACACTCATTTGATCGTTAGATGACTTAATGGAACGCTGACTAGACTGTTTAAATGATCCGGTATACTTGCTTATGTGTCAATTTTTAATCTAAAATTATATGAATGAGAAATTTATTATGTTAAAATTTTAAATGATTTAAAAAGATTTTTAAAAAAAATAGAAAAACAGAAAACAAATCTTTTATTTGTTGTATATCTTGTGTTGAAGACTAAAAGTCACGGTTGGAAAATATCTTTCTTCGACAAGCATCAGACGACAACTTTCTTCAACAAGCATCGGACGACAACTTTCTTCAACAAGCATCGGACAATAACTTTCTTCGACAAGCATTGGAAGATTGAAAATCTTTGACAAACATTGGACGTCAAGCATCGAAAGATCAAAAGATTTTTGTTCATCTTTTCTTTAAAATTTTGTTCAAGATTTGGTTTTCTATTATCTTTCTCGAAAATTTTGTTCAGTATTAGGTTTTCTATTATCTTTTCTCGAAAATTTTGTTTAGGATTAGGTTTTCTATTATCTTTTCTCGAAAATTTTGTTCAGTATTAGGTTTTTAATTTCTTCATCCTAAATACTTCGGGAATTAGAGCAGAGGATTCGATGAGGAAGTGTTTATTTCAATTAAAGATGTAACCAAAATAAATTACAAAGGCTAGTCTCGTTCTCTCTCTCGCTAGTCTCGCTCACCGGAGTTGGTCTCGTTGGGTCATTTCACTCTCTCCGGTATCATCTCGATAGTCTCGCTCTTGCTTTGTTAATCTCGCTCACCTGAGTTGGTCGCGTCAGGTCATTTCGCTCTCTTTAGTATCGTCTCGCTCTTACTCTCACTAGTCTCGCATAGCGAACGTAAACCACGAGATAATTTGAAACCAGGTTGAAGATACTAGTAGCTATGGACGTTAAATACATTCGATTCTATCATAAAATTATTTAGCTCAATGATTAACAACATATCACTATCAACAATCAACACAATCTCAGTCCCTCTAGCAACCTTGGAAGTTGGCGCAAAATGATCGAAAGTTGTCGTCCGATGCTTGTCAAAAAAAGATTTTTTGTTTTTCAATGCTTGTGGTTTTGTCGAAGAAAGTTGCCGTTTGATGGTTTTTGAATAAAGATATTCTCCAAACAAATAAAAGATTTGTTTTTTGTTTTTCTGTTTTTTTTTTTTTAAATCTTTTGGAACCATCTAAAATTTTAACATAATAAATTTTCAATTCATATAATTTTAGATTAAAAATTGACACATAAACTGTTCGGTTAGCATCCATTAAGTCAACTAACGGTTAGTGGGTGGAAGATTTAGAACCATTATTCAAATGATAAAAAATAGAGTTGGTTAAGTTTAGTGGGGAATTAAATGAGGTTTAAAAAAATAGATGCGAATATTTTAATTTTAGTTTTAGGGTAGGATATGGTGACGTGGATTAGGGGTATGCATTAGTGGATTGACATTAGTTTTAGAATGGTTGGTGCACCAACCCCTCAATCACACGCCAAAGGAAATGAGAAGAAAATAAGATATGGGAGAAGAAAGGAAAAATGAATAATGGAGAATATTAACTCATATTATCTAATAAGGAAGATCGAAACCTCATAAGATCCTTTTTTTTTTTTTTTTTTTTTAATTTTTTTATTTTTTTTT
>QLSR01000371.1:822452-836490 GCA_031780015.1 Citrullus colocynthis
TTTTTTTTTTTTTTTTTTTTTAAGTTTTTTAATATTTTCTATCGAAAGATTTTGAAGTAATTAAAATAACTTTTATTGAGTTAAAAATTAGATTATATATTTTTAAATGATAAAACTATTGAAAATATTTATAAATAATAGCAAAATATCACTTTTTATCTGCAATTGATCTATTTATTATATTTATAAATATTTTAATTTTTTTTTGCTATTATTAAAATATGTTTAATATTCGACTCAATCCTTCGAAGGTTAGGTTTGTACCATCAAAATTGAAAATTGAAACAGTTTATAATACATTAATTGTTATTTATTATTTGACAACGAAAGAAAGAAAAAGGAAGAAAAAAAGTTCTATTCCCTTCCGTACCAGGAATTGAGTCTTGAATCATTGTGGGGGAAAAAGAAGAAAATCAGCCTCTATTGAGTAATTTCTGGAGGTTTCTTGCTTTTCTAGAGATTACCTTTTTTTTCTTTTTTATATTATTATTATTATTATTATTAATATATATATATATATATATATATATATATATATATATATTACCTTTTTTTAAGGTAAGGTCCAATAATTATTGCGCAACAACAAGTGGAGCCGTGAACTCAGCTATATTCTTCGATTTTTGTCACAATTTCCCTCCTTTTTAAGAATTTCAATATTTTTTTTTTTTTTTTTTTCTTTTGGAGGCAGTCTCTCTTTTTAGTTAGATTACACGTTACACCTAGTTGTGTATGATAAGCCAATGTAACTCTAAAATAGTTTCTAATAAATTTTAAAACTTTAATAAGTCCTTGGCTTTAAGTCTTATGCAGATAGTAATTTTAAATCTACATATACTTTTTTAAAAATAAATGTTTCATATGATAACATTCTTAAGTTTTAAAAACCAAGCCTTCACTTGGTAATTATTTCTTTTTATTTTTCTAAAGATAAAAGAATACAAATTTGTGTTGTTTTTTCTACCACTTTCTTACATGGTTTTCATATTTTTAACCATAGTCCTAAACATTCAGTTTTAAGTTTTTTATTTTTGAATTGTGTTAGTTTTGTTGTCAAAATTTCCTACTTCTGATTTCTACTTTCTACATAAATATTTGAATAATTTAGACAATTTTTAAAAACAAAAACAAGTGTTTGAAAATACTTTTTTAAATTTTTAAATTTTGGCTTTGATTTTGAAAACACTTTATAATGTAGATAAAACATAAAAACCAATAGATGGAAGTGGGGTTTATAGACTTAATTTTAAGAAAATCAAATAGTTATCAAACGAGCTAAACATTTAAAAACTTAGTTAAATTTCGAAAACAAATACTACATTATAAATTTTTTCAAATTTTGAGTTGGGTGTTTAAAACCACTTATAAAAATAGATTAAAAAAAAACAAAGAAATCAATAGGTAACGGTTATAAGTTTAATTTTAAAAAATAAAAAATAAAATAGTTATTAGAGGAGACATATTATAGGTTCAATCTTATTATGGTCCTTAAGTTTTCAAGTTTATTATATTTTGGTTATGAAAGTTTCAAATTTTAAAATGAACTTTCGTTTTGAACTTTCAACTTTGTTCTATCTCGGTCTCCCAATTTTTAATATATATATTTTAATTATTAAACTGTAAAAAATAAAATAAAATAAACCGAATCTCACTTTTATTGTAACTTAAACAAATAAATTAATGGCGTAGCTTCAAGTATGTATATTAGCATATTAATACAAACATGATTTCAAGCCATATAAGTTAGAATCGAACATTGGACAAAGTAAATTTAGGGAAAAATGATTTCTTTAAAGAAGTTTATAGACTAAAATACACCGATTAAAAATTTAAGGATCAACAAACTTGCACTTAATAACTGAAAAAATGCATGTCATATATATAACTAAAATTTAAATTAATTTTATATTCTATAAACCTCCGAAATGTGTAGTTTTAATTTAGTGTAATAAAGGTATTGTTGTGAAGAGAATAAAGATGTTTATTTTAAAATTTTGATTTGTTAACTAAAGTAAAGACAAAGGGAAAAGAGAGAAAGAGATGACATATAAAAGCACATTTGGAATTTACCATAAACATATAAAGTCATGAAATGAGTTTAGGTTTGTCGGTTTGTGTAACATTACATGAATTTCTCACCAAAATAATAATAATAATAATAATAATAATAATAATAATACACGATTACCAAATTAAAACCACATTCAAAGTATGCTTTTGCAAAGCTGAAGATTCAAAGAATGAAAGTAAGTGTCTAAATAGAAAAAGGAAGTTTAAATTAAATTCCCTCAATTTTACTCTATTTACATTTTTGTTGATGATAATATTCCAAATTACTTGCACTCTATTATTGCATTAAAATTTTTAGTCTTATTTTCACATTTTTATGTATTAGATGTACGGACATGAAGTGGATCCACCATTTTTATTATATAATAAACAAAATCTACGTAACATAAAGGGAAAAAATAACAAAATGTTAATATAATATAAGTAATAAATATTGTAACTTGTTAAATATTTTATTAATTTTTTTAAAAAAATATTAATTTATATTCATAAAACTTAGGAGTTGTATCAACTTAAATATTCAACTCATAATTGTATTAATCTAAATCTTAAACTTTTGTAAATCTATCAATTTATATCTTCACTATGTTTTATTTGAGAAGATTTTGTGTGAAATTTGCCATTATATTAATTAAACTCTTAAAATTTTATAAATGAATCAATTTAAACTCAACAAAAAGAATATCATTAGGAAAATTATTCATAGAAAACTTTTTTTAAATTTAGGTTAAAAAATATTTTTGGTCTCTAAACTTTCGTAAAATTAACGATTTAGTTTATGTGAACTTTGGTTTAAAATGATTTAGTTTTCATACTTAAATTTTCGTAACAATTTATTCTTGAACTTTAATATATAACAATTTGATCGTTGTACTTTCAAATTGTAACAATTTAGTCTCTAATATAAAAAAAAAAAAAATTATTATTAAAATTAGATGTCAATTTTTTTTAATGATATAGACTATGTATTTTATAAAAATATTGAGTTTCTAATTAATCTATTTATTCTTGAAAAAAAATCTCATTAAATCTTAATACTAATTTTTACGGTAGGAATCAAATTGTTACAAGAAGTACAAAGACTAAATTGTTACATAATAAAAATTTAAAAATTAAATTATTATAAAAATAAATATAATGATTAAATTATTACAAATAAAGAATGTATAGATTAAATTATTACTTAAAAAAAAAAGGTTTTAGTAACGAGAATTATCGGAACATAACCCGAAGAAGAGTTTATTATTGTTTTTTTATTCTTGTGTATAATTTAGTGTAAAATGAAATAAAGATATGATTACTAATAAAATGTAGTTTGTAAGGTAGATTGGAGGTGTTTCGTGGAGTGTGTTGTGTCATATTGGGCAGCTCTACCCTCTCCGCCACGATGCATTCACACACGTCAGTTCTCGCCAACCCAACTAACTGCCATCTGTCCTTTACCTTTTAACCATAACAACACCTTTGAAATATATACGTGTACTAACCTAGTTTTTCTCTAATTCTTTTTAATTATTTTAAAAAATGTCACTATCTATCCATGTTTGTTTTTATTTATCATTAACAGACAGATCAATCATAGATAATAGTAGTCTATCAATATTTATAATTGATACACCATCATTATGTTATAATTGAAAATATCAATTTTTTTTCTTTTTCTATATTTTGAATTTTGTTTCAAATTCATCACTGAGATTCTAAAATGATACAATTTTACTCATTTTGTTTCAATTTCATCTCTAAATTTTAAAATTTATATTTTTAAACTTGATTTTTTACTTAGTAGTCATATTTTCTCCGTTTTTAGTATTAATATTTACTAAGTAATTTAAATGATTTAAAATTAATTCAATTTTACTATATCTACATTACTATTAAGATTAATTATAAATTTTGAATTTATAATTATAAGTTAATTAATAAACTAATATTAAAAGACGAAGTGAATACTAAGTAAATGATCAAGGTTTGAAAGTGTAAATTTAAAAACTTAGGATTAAATTGAAACAAAACTCAAATTTCAAGTATTAAATTGTAGCATTTTAAAATTGATGGACCAAATTAAAACTTAACTCAAAACTTAAAAACAAAAACTAAAAGTTTAAAATTTTGAAATATAAAAGACTCCATAAAAGTTAAACCTATAACTTTTGACCAAAAAGTGTATTTGTTTTCTTAAAAATAAATTCTAATTTACCTAAATAACAATATATATAAAAGAACAAATATCTTTTTTTAAAAAAAAAAAAAATAAAAGACCGTGTGAAATTTTGATGAAAATGAAATAATTAAAATCAGACTCGCACAAATTCAAATTATCGCTATTTATTAAACATTAAAAAAAGAAAAAAAAACAAACAAACAAACTTCGAACTTTGTGCATAAATTGGATTCTATGGAAAATTATTGTCAATTCAAGATTTGTTGTAGTATAATAAGAGTATGAAAATTCAAGATTTGTTGTAGTATAATAAGAGTATGAAATTTCAATTATAAATCACTTGATCACTAACATATTTATACGTCAATTGAATTATGTTTGTGAAATAAATTCACTCTTCATTTTCTTTTTTAGTACAACAATTGCGAGGGTGAGAGATTATATTGAACCTCCGACCTCTAGAAACGGAGAGCATGCCACTCACTTTGACTGGTTTACTCTTTCATTTGAAGTTCTGGTATTTGTATAGGCTTATATATAATAGTAAGGAATAAATAAACAAAGAGGTGTGTAACTATCTATCATGATATTTATCATGGAAGTGCTTTTTCCAATGGTTCATAAATATATTTATATATTTAGATGGAAAAACTTGACTTTGCCGGTTGTATCAACTTGAACTTGGACTTCAAACTTTCAATTTCATACATTTATATCTAATCAACGTTGAATTAGTATATTAATTTCTATCCTCAATTTAACTTTTGTTTCAATCATGTTGCTAGAAAGGTTTTTCGCTCAAATTAAATCATGTGTTGCTCTATGATAGGTGCGTATTTGTTATTTTTTTAAAACAAATGTGTATATACCCAAAAAAAAAATAGGGAAATTACTTCAATTCCAGTGGTTACCATAATAAAAATCATAAAAAAAAAAAATATAGGGAAATAGACTTTTGGTTTACCTTTGTCTTCGGTGATGTTGCGTGTGAGGAAGATCCATGAAACGACACTCTAAGGTAGGAGTGGGCACAGTTGTTTCCCCAACTTCAAAAAGTTAGTGAAGGATAGAGTGAAATCCATCAATATAATTGACTAGTTGTAGTCGACCATGTCGGTCCCATCAATGATCTTACAAAGGATATATGAAGGTGACACCAGTGCAGGAGAAGAAACAGGAGGTAAAGATTCCCACGAGAGCAATTTTAAAAGCCCTGCTCTTGCTATGACAGATGGAGGAAAAATTGAGCTCAAAGCTAACGAGAAAATAAAAAGAACTCCATTGAGTGCCAATCCAAGAATGTGAGTACTCCATCGAGTAAAACCTAGATTAAATAAGATTTGTTTCTTTCCAAAGCTTAAAAATGAAAAACTCTCCATAAAATAAATGAAAATAATATAATAATCATAAATTAAAGATAAGATGTCAAGCCTTACCCCCTTCAATTGAAAACATTGTGTGAGTATGCTCTAGTTTTCTTCAGTAATTTTATTATGTTTTTTTTTCATAGAGCAACACTTGACTTGGACATGTGTGAGAATTTTTAATAGAGATTAAAATAAAAACCTAACTAATGGTGAGAGTTAATACATTTATTCAAATTTGAGATTTAAATTGATGAAATTAAAAGTTTGAGGTTGAAATTGATACAATGATTTTTTTTTTTTTTTTTTTTTCCTTTTTAGATTTATGGAAAAAAAAAGCAGCATATACACCATTTGAGCTCCTTCGGGTAGTGGGCTGGGCTTCTCAACTAGAATTCGGCCCAACCGGTAGGCCCATAAATTTGTCTGGTCCGTTTGGTTTCTTCCACTGCTGATGTTAAATGTCTTTGGGCCATTTTTTCGGCTGAAACGTCTTCGAATGAGAAACTTAGCTTTTTTAAATATTATTATTAGAGATTTTTACATAAGAGGGCATCTTTGACCCTATATTTTATAAATATTTTTAAATTTAATTTTTTCTCGAAAAAGGCTTTTTGTGTTAATTTTGGACAATTCTACCCTTTTTTGCATTTATTTATATTTATTTTTTAATATTCTTTTTCAATTTTCAAAGCTCATTTAATGTTGGAGAGAGAAAGATGCAATTATTATGGAGAGAAGAAAAATATATTTAATATGATTTTGCTCATTTTCATATGGAGAGAGAGAAAATGCATTTAGTACGTTTTTATTTTTCATTTCATTTTTCATGTTTGATTTTTTATATTATATGATATATTATGTTGTTTGTTTTGAATATTATTTGTTTTTATATAATATATTCAATTATTTATTTTGTGCATATATCTCAGATATTCTGATATATATGCACCTGTACCTATAATATATTTCTCCGATATTTTGATATCTATGACAATATATTCTATTGTTTGTTTGGGGTATATATCGTAAGTATTCTGATATGTATGTAGGGTTGGCAAAAAAATCTACAAGGACGAGTCCTGTTGGCAAGTCGTGGAATCTCCAGTTTGATCGGGGATCGAGGTCAAACTAGGGATGGGGAGGGTCCCCACCCCGATCCCGACCCCGATATTCCCCGACACCAACCCGTCGCTCTATCTCTTTCGCTCTCTCTCACACTCTAGCTCTCGCTCTCTCTCTCGTTCTGTCTCCCGCTCTCTCTCTCACACACTCTTTCTCACCCAACGAGACCCTAATTACACTCGCTCTCGCTGTCTCGCTATCTTGCTCGCTTTTGTGAAATTAACGGGAAATGGGGAACTCGTTTCCCCGACGGAGAATCCCTGCCTATGTCCCCGCCTAAAAAAATGGCGGGGATGGGGGCAGGGATGAGGGTAAATACACCCACCCTGCCCCGACCCCGTTGCCAACCCTATATGTATGCACTTCTAATTAGGTATCTCTTGTACCTATAATATATTCTCTCGATGTTTTGATATGTATGACAACATATTCCATTGTTTGTTTGGGATATATATCCTAAGTATTCTGTATGTATGACAATGTTCCATTGTTTGTTTGGGGCATATATCCTAAATATTCCAATGTTCTGATATGTATGACAATATATTCCATTGTTTGTTTGGGGTATATATCCTAAGTATTTTGATATGTGCGCTCTTCTAATTAGGTATTGCTTGAGCCGGTAATATATTCTATTATTTATTTGGTGTATATATTCCAAGTATTCTAATATGTATGTTTTGTCTTGGATGTTTGCAAATATTCCAACCAATAGATGAAATATATTGGTAAGATTGACTACACGTTCAACCTAAATCACAGTATATATCGTAAATTCCATTCCTTGTGCCTGTAATATATTCTATTATTTATTTGGTGTATATATTCCAAGTATTCTAATATGTATGTTTTGTCTTGGATGTTTGCAAATATTCCAACCAATAGATGAAATATATTGGTAAGATTGACTACACGTTCAACCTAAATCACAGTATATATCGTAAATTCCAGTATATATCATAAATTCTATTTAATTAAGTAGCTAATGTTGGCCTTTTGGCCCTTAATTTTAAATTAATTAATTTTAATTATTTGATTAATTAGTGTTTTGATGATAACAAACTTAATTTTATTTGTTAACAATTTGAGTGTTTTGAAGTGTTTGTTGTGTGGAGCTTGGAACAACAGTTTCAATGCAATTTGAATTACTCAAATCGGAGTTCAAACGAAGAAGATATGGCCGAAACAAACTTAATGAAAAAATCTCGAGCTGATGACGTGGTATTTTCTAATCAAAGTGGACCAATTGAAAGGTGCCACTTGGAGCAATAGAAAAGTGACAATTGGTGGCTTTCTATTTTTGGATTGATGTTAAAAAGAAAATGAATTTAAAATGAAGATGAATTTAATATTATTATATATGTTTGTGTCTAACGGCTAGTTACTTTTTAAAAAGATTAATTTAATATATTATATGTTTTTGTCTAACGGCTAGTTGAGTTTAAATCTCCACCATTCAATTTTATTTTACAAAGATCTAATGATCCAAATTAATTTGGTTTTCACCCACTTTCATTTCTTTTTAAACACTTCATCTTCTCCAAAATCTTACAACTCTAATTATTTTCAATCCTCCATAATTCACCAAGCCACCATTGTTGCTCTCTCTCCAAGCTTCAATTTTCTTCTTTTCATCTTATTCTTGAGAAAGATATATTGTATTATGGGGATTTATTTGTGAAGTGCTTAAACTTGTAAATCAACTCTATTTAGAGAGTTTGTCGAGTGTGCTCTTTGTTTTTCCAAACTTTTGTATGATTTGGCTCTTGATCCCGAGAAAAAGAGTTGTTATAACAGTTTGATCATTAACCATGGAAATGATCGGGTTTGTTCTTGCGCCCGAAAAAAGAATGTTATAGCAGTTCAACTCTAAGCCGGGGAAAGAGTAAAAGACTTCTAGTGAAGTATCCAATAGGAGCTTGGGAAGTGGACGTAAACCGGTTTTGCCGAACCACTATAAAATTCATAGTCTCATTTTCTCTATCTCTCTCCTAATTTATTTTTGTTAGTATATTTTATTGCATGAATTAATTGCAATTTTTAATTCTTGAAATTAATCGCTCATATTGGTTGTTCTTAAATTTCTATATTCATTACCAATTTTTTTATTAGAATTATACAGGGTGCTTTAAAGTGTGATTGTTAATTTCTTGTTTAATTCAAAGTGAATTTGTTTGCATAAAAATATTGTTTAAACTACTTATTTGCAAAGAGTATTAATTCGCTTAATTGGGCTCACATTAGTAAAAAGTTAATTAGTTTTAATAAACCCTATTCACCCTTCTCTAGGGTTGCCATACCGATCCTACAGCTAGAAATTTCAATAAATCAAAACTTAACATAAGTTTCCTAACAGAAATTGTTAATTCCGTAATGTGACAACTTCAAATTCATTTTCAAACCACATAATTTTCAAATAAACAAAACTATATACCACAATATATATAATCATGGATGTACCAGATATTCAATATATATATATATATGTGTGTGTGTGTGTGTGTATCATAAAACAAGAAACATAAGTATATAAACAAATATATATATCACAATATATATCGAAAAATTAAAGAAGGCTACAAATGTCCCCAAATCGAACCAAAGTGGTCTTACTGAACCTACCAAACCACGATGACAAGATTTGAGGAAGAAACCCACGACAACGAGGTCTGAGAAAGAAATTTCTTTGAAGAAAAAAAAAATAATAATAAAAGTGGTTCTTCATAGTTAACGATCTTCTCGAGATTAGTAGCCACTGGTGCAGACAAGGATGGCCGGAATGACGGGAATGACAACCACTGGTGCAGGTGGGAACGATCGAAACTTGAATGACGGACAACGAGTTGAATGACGAGAACAACGAACAACAAGTTGAACGACAACAACGACGTCATCGACTGTGGTAGGGTGGATTAAGGGAGGGAGGGAGGGGCTGACTAGAGAAAAGAAAGAGAGGAGGAAGAAGAAAAGAGAAGGAGGAGGAAAAAAGGGAAAGTGGAAGAATTTAACATTTTTCCTTTTTTTGTTTTTTAAAAAGACATCAACCAACGTGAAGTCTTAAACCTCTGCATGGAGGAGAGAGAAAAACTTTGTGCATTGAAGAGACGAAAGCTTTATATATAAGACCTAAATGGTAAATAGCCTATGACAATAATAAAAAAAGTCTAGGAAGAAGACCTTTTATATAAAAAATGAAATGTTAAAGACATATAAGGCCTTTTACGTAGAAGCTCCTTATTATTATTACAAAATTAGTATAATTTAATGTGAATTTTATTTATTTGATTTTGTTTTTTTCAGCAGATTACTTTTAAATGATCTTTTACCTGAAACTTTGATTTGTTGAGCTATATGTGCTTTACCTTTTGTCACATTTGTAAATATTGTTCAGCTTTATTTTGTTGCATTTCATTTCAATTATGCTAAATTTGAAGTTATATTTAATTGTTATAATATATAATATTTAATATACATAATAATAATAATATATTAAAAATATTTAAAAAATTTATTCGGGACAGGGCCAGAAACCCATTTTATGTCTCTGATTTGACTCTATCCCTAGTTCAAATCGAGAATTCCTCGTCCTGGTCAGGGCGGGTACCTGCGAGGACCCTACTCGCAAAGATTTGTGTCAATCCTAGATATAGTACGGCAAGATTTGACAAGAAGTCAATGCTCAATTTTTGAAATATTGTGTCATGCGTTTGTTCCAAGGTGTGTATATTTCAATTTTTAATTTGTTTTAGTTTTCATTAATTAAATGGGGATTGGTTGTATATATTTTGAGCAAAAATTTCAAATTACATAACTAAACTTTGGAATGCATTAATTTAAACTCTGAAATAATAATTGTATCAATTTATACCTTCTTCAACGTTTTGTATGGATAAACATCATGTGAGACTTATAGTTTTATCGATTTAGATCTTATACTTTCACAACTGAATCAATTTAGATTTTCAATGAAGATTTTCTTTGAAAATTATCTAAACAATAGTTCTAATTGTCCATTTTATTAATTCAATATTTGAAGAAATCTACATGCATCCAAAAATTGAATGCATGAAAAATTTTCAAATGTGATCTTAATAATGTGTCTAAATTGGTTTACTTATAACAATTTAGAAGCTTAACTAAAACAATTATATGTTTCACATGATATTTTTCTAACTAAATCTAAAGGAGAATGTTAATTGATACACTTACGAAGCATCATAGTTTAAATTTGATATAACTATTAGTCCATGGTTTAAATTAATGCAAAGTGTAAATAGAAAATTCCGCTAATCTTTAATTTAATACTAATCACAAGTTTATCCCATTGAAATATATATTAAAAATAGCTGATGATTAAGTTAAAATAGTATATAAGAAGTCATTTTGAACTATTAAGATTAATTTTATTTCGGTATCAATATTGTTAAGATTGATTTAATTGGTTGGATATAGTATTGAAAGCATTGGCAATGTTCATTATGAATGATAAAAGCTTATGATAATGTATGAATATATTAGCTAGAGTGGGAGATGGAGATATAATTTGGGTTGCCAAATGGAAGTTCGTTATTGGTCAGTGACAGGTGAGAAAGGCAATATCTCATAAATTATTTTTATTTTTATTTTTTTGGAATTAATTGCTCATGAATATGGTATTTCTTTTATTTAATAAATTAAAATCAAAAGATGGCTTTTTATCCATTGTTATATTAATTACTTTATGGTTTATTTGAAAGGATGTTGCTCATAGCTACTCATAAGTTAGAAATCCATCCTCCTTAAATTCAGGAGGTTAGGAGTGGGAAGCCTTTAATTTATTTGTTTTCTTAATTTAATTTTGAATTCCTTTGTACTAGAAAAAATCTTGAAGCCCCTTGTTAATTTGAAATAAATTTATGTTCAATTTTTGCATAAGAATGATAAATACTATTTTGTGTGTTTCAACTTTGAATTGTCTTATTCTTTCATCAAAGCTTTTTCCTTTCTTCTACTTTCCTTTAATTTATATTCACCCTTGCATTTTGACAAAATATTAAAATTATCCCACCTTGAAAAAATTGAAGAAAGTAAAGAGCTTCAAACACTGTGTTTGGTTTTAAATTATCCTAGTTAGAAATACTCTAAGCTTAGGTGTTGTAACTCTAGTTAAAACTCATTTTTGTATTCTCTAAGTTGAGAGTGAAAAAAAGGGTGTGAGTAGTATAAAAGTTTTGAGAGTGCTCTTGTAACTGGCATTGGAAGAGAGAATTATTTTATGTAACTGTAATAATTTTTCACATAGTGAAATTTTTCTAGCTTGTGACTTTTTTTTTCCAATTTGGAGTTTTTCCACGTAAACTCTTGTCTTTCTAGTTTTATTATTTTCTATTAACTTGTCTATTAACACCTTAAGTCTACTTTTTGAGCAAGAATCACAACGTTACCTTACTTTCACCATGATACGAAGTCCATGTTCTTATAGCGGAGCACAAGAGGATTTATCATCAAATATGATGATGGGAATGGAAACCAAAGCACGACCGGGGTCCAAGATTTTTTCTCAGACCATGCCTTAAGAAAAGACACCAACAAATACAAATTAAAACTATATCTTAACCATTGAATTTATTGTTCTTAGTATGAATTAGATCTAAATTAAATTTAAATCACCGGCTTCCTAAA
Source organism: Citrullus colocynthis (assembly GCA_031780015.1). Classification (NCBI taxonomy): domain Eukaryota; kingdom Viridiplantae; phylum Streptophyta; class Magnoliopsida; order Cucurbitales; family Cucurbitaceae; genus Citrullus; species Citrullus colocynthis. The sequence goes on from QLSR01000371.1 coordinate 834,837, forward strand.
AATCATGAAGCTTTCGGAGTTGATAAACGTAAATGATAAAAATCAAAGAACAAAACTATAGGTATAAAAAAGTCTCGAACATTATTATAAGTAATGAGTTTTCTTTCCATTAGTTAACCCTAAGGCAACGTTTACCCATTGGTAATGAAAATTAGTGTACTTGTAATGAGATTATATTGATAGATTATATTAATCGAAATGCGCTTGAATTGCAATGTAATTGAATTGTTTTTTATCCCGTTTACTTAGAATTAAGAAGCTGCCACATTTTACTATTACCGTTATTACTTGATCGTAACATGTAGTAATAGAAATGATAAAGGTAAATGTGACAAAAAATGTGGTAAATTCATAATTTTCATCATGTTATAGTAACAATATCTATAGTGATAACGATAACAGTAATAGTAAAGATAGTGGGTCATACGTAATTTTCAACCAAAATCAACTTGACCACCTACCATTCCTCAATCAGATTACGCGTTTTGATTACAGATTTGTAGGCGAGCAAGTCTTGCAGTACATTATGATTACAGAACACGAGGAAACAACAACAAACATAATCAACTGGGACCTATTTTTCAGGTTACCATTGATAAATTACATTTAACTTAGAATAAACCACGACTGATTTCAAGAAGCAATAATATGGGATTACTTAGAAAAGTATAAAACAAAAGTGAATGATTATTGGGTGAGTTAGAAATGCACATATATATGTCTAATACGTATCAAAGAAGGTTGTAATACACATAATAATGTAGAAAGAATATATGTTATATATATTATAAGCATGCCAAGCAAAAAGTAGGGGCATACGAGCTTTCCAGTCAATTCTTTTTGTTCTACACTTTTTGGGACATGCCATGAATATATATGCTTTGAAATGACCTATCCATGTCAATATTACAAGGCCAACTTCACATGTCAAATTAATTACCACACAATTTTGCTTCAACCAATTTGAATCATATTTCAACACAATGGGTCCATCTTGTCCCAGAATGATATTACACTCTTCTTCTATAATAGAGATGTCAAGAAACGATGTAAGTAGCTTAAAATATAGTTTGAAAAGTTCATTATTTAATCTCTCCATGAAAGATCTTTTAAAAATGAATGGTTATTATAGCATTAGAACCTTGCAAAACTGATTGTGTCTTATATGTAATCTACAAGCAGCCGCATTTCAACCAACCCCAAGAAAGACAAGTGGTAAAAAAAACTTTAAAAAGTATCGTTGTGTCATGTTTCATTAGCATAGAATTCTACCAAAGACGTAACGTAAAAAAGAAAAATGGTAGGTAATTTTATAAGAAGTTAAAAATCTCTATCTTATGTTATGATAGAAAATTTAGATGATTAATATAAGAGAGAAGAAAAATAGTAAAATAGTAAGTGGAAAATTGTCAAACTCAATGCCTCAACTTTAACTCAACAAGGCTCCAATATAACGTAAAAGCCATCATTTTTTAAGGGGAAAGATTGAAACTTTGGGACAAAGGCCGCATGCAGCCTAAAGCAATTTCTGTCCCTAACAAGACACAATATCATTTAAAAGAAGAATGGTATATGTAGGAAATTCATATTTTTTACACCAACAATATTTCTATTTTCTCAAAAAAAAAAAAAAAAAAAAAAATTTTTTTTTTTT
>QLSR01000371.1:837084-850611 GCA_031780015.1 Citrullus colocynthis
AAATTTTTTACATATACCTTGTTTGTTTGTAGTTATATATATATATATATATATATATATATATATAAACTTATTTCTTTTTTATTAAATATATCGATATCAATACTAACCTAAAGTGTTGATTGCAATAATTAACAAATTATAAGAGGCTAATCGGTCTAAATAAAAGTTTAGGAGTATAATTGTAACCAATCCTATAGTTCAATGATATGGTTTGTGCAATTTTTCTTAAATTATATGTGTTTTGGGTTATTGAATAATAGCATTGACATTTTGCTATTTTGGCAGAAATGGATCATAAATGAAAGTTTTGTATTTTCAGCTTTATAAGCCATATGAAAGACGCAAATTGATACATTGTTTAATCATATAAATTACATTATTGAAGATAGCACATGCAAATAAATAAATAAATAATAAAAGTATTCTTGGACTCTTAAAAGTTTAAATGGGTTTAATATCAGATTATGAACATAGAACACAAGTTGGGTGGCCCTCAAAACGAACCTAAAATGTGAAGGAAAAAAAACATATATTCAATTGAGAAAGAAGAGACAAAAAGGCCATGTTTTTGTTTTTTGTTCTTTTCATTTTAAATGAGACATTATTATGTCGTATATATGAAGATAAAGATCCCTTCGTTTTGATGTAATTTGAAATTTAACCTATGTTTGAAGTGTTGAGATATAAAAAGAGGAACACCCCAAAAGTTGGTAAGGTAATTATTATGAGAGGGTAGCAGGGAAATGGGATGGTCTTGGGAGTAGGAGATCATAAAACTTTAGGATTTTTTTTTTCTTTTACTTCTTTTGGTAGTATAAATATTTAGGTTTGATGTGTTTTTTTTTTTTTTTTTTTTTTTCTTTTGTGTTTGTGGTTTTTTTTTTTTTTTTTTCCCCTTAAAAAAAATAGCTTTAACTTTGCCCAAGTCGCCAGACATTTTAACTTTGCACCATCCAAAAATTAGAATAAAACCTTAAGGAAAAAGAGAACTTAGAAAATCAAATTTGTTTTTTTTTTTTTATTTTTAATATAAAAAGAAAAAAAAAAAAAAGTTTATTTAAATATTAACCATTGATAATGGCAGTGAAAGGAGAAGAAAACTGATAAGTTCCAGTAACTTGCTCTGCACTTGCTTTAGAGCCATACCCACTTGGCCCTGCTATTCCAACCAAATGCCTAATAGTCTCCTTCATTTCTCTCAATATAACACCATCCACAAAAGAATAAAAAAAAAAAAAAAAAAAAACAAATTTGATTGTCTGAGTTCACTTTATTCTGCATGTTGTATTCTAATTTTTGGATGGTGCTAAGTTCAAAGTTCTGGTCACTTGTGCAAAGTTAAAGCTATCTTTTTTAAGGGGAAGAAAAAAAAAAAAAAACCACAAAAAAGAGTACTGAACAGAACCGAACTGTTCTATGATTTGGTTGGTGGTTTTGTATTTAAAACAGTTAAAATTTAGAAACCAAAATGAACAAAATTCATGTGTATACAGGAGAATCAAACTAAATATCATAGGGGGTTTACTAATTTAGTTACTCTTTTACTTCACTTTTGTAACTTTATTTCCTACACGTGTTAGAAGGAAATCAAATCTTTAACCTTTTGGTCAATGTCCTAGTTTTTTTAACTGATTGAATCAAGTTTAGCTTGATTTTAATTAATGTCTTACCATCAAGGCTCCATCTCTCTAATTTGGTTCGTGTGAGTGTTCAAAGCTAAATCTATTAAACTAAATTGAAGAGGGTCTATTTGGTTTTGATCTTGCCAATATTTTCAAAATTATAGAGAAAGTTTAGACCCTTCGACAATCATTTGATTTTAAAAATTAAGCTTGTAAATATAGTTAAACAATACATCTATTAATTTTTTTGCTTTGCTATCTACATTTTAGAAATGTTTTGAAAAGTATTTAAAAACTCGTTTTTGTTATATAATTTGGCAAAACTTCAAATAACAAAAACCAAAACTAAATGATTACCAACACAACTTTCATTATACATCTACAAACTACAAAGAAAAATAAGGTGAGAAATCTCTAAGCATCATCAATCAAACCTCACTCATTAGGGTCTTTGAGCATATCAGCAACATCAATCAAACCATATAATGTAACCCAAAGAAGAATATTAACATTAAAAGATGATGCTTAAAAGAAGACAAAATAATCCACAAGAATGATGAAAAACAAGAGCATCAAACAAGGAAAATATTTATTTATTTATTATTCTTGTGGGTGCAAAAAGGGGCAACATCAGGAATTGGAGAGGAAACAGCAAGAGTTTTGGCAAAAAGAGGAGTGAGAATAGTAATGGCAGCAAGGGACATGAAGAAGGCAGCAAAAGTGAAAGAGAGGATCAAAAGAGAAAGTCCAGAGGCAGAAATTTTAGTGTCAGAAATAGACCTCAGCTCTCTTGCTTCTGTTAGGAGGTTCTGTGTGGAGTTTGCAGCTTTAGGGCTACCACTCAACATTCTCATGTGAGTTTGTCTCTACTTTTCCCAATCAAAATCCCATTTTTCCCTCTCTAACTTCATTCCCCTTTTTGGACACATTTTCGCCTTTTTGCAGAAACAATGGTGGGGTTTTCTCTCCAAATTTGGAGTATTCTGATGACAAATATGAATTGACATTTGCTACTAATTATTTGGGTAATTATTTTTCTTCTCATTCCTAAACTCAAACAGAGAAGAATAGTTTGATTGTAATATGTGAACACATGAAAAACATTCAAATAGATAGATGAATGTTAAAAGGGAAAATACCTGTGAAGCACCTCCATGTAAATTATATCAACTCTGGAGAGTTGGGAACTCCTTATAGCATCATTTGTAAGCAATGATTAAAATGAATTAGTTCTACGAAGTTAGAAAAACTTGAATTTACTTAACAATGGCTAAAGAAGAATGAAGTTATGTCAAATTTAGCATCAAAAGGATACAAAATAATGCATTTCAAAATGTTGTTCTCTCTGTATAATTTACTCAAACAAGATAATTGGCAGTGTTTCAATCTGCGTGTCTCTTTGTTCCTGCAGGACATTACCTTCTGACAGAACTGCTTTTAGATAAATTGATAGAAACATCAAAGAGAACAGGCATCCAAGGAAGAATTATAAACGTCTCTTCTGTTGTCCACTGGTGGGTGAAGAAGGATGATTTCTGCTTCATTCACCTGCTCAACCCAAACAAGTTAGAAAAACTTGCACCACCCTCTTCTAAATTATTTTCTTTTGGTCAAATACAAATTTCATCCTTATATTTTAGGATAGTGTCTACTTGTTGTTTAAACTTTCAAAAGCATCTAAGGGGTCTTGCACCTATAATTTTGTGTTTAACAAGTCCTTAAACTTTAAAATGCGTCTAATATGTCCTTAAACCTTAAAAAGTGTAATAGATCTTTAAACTTTCAATTTCATGTCCAATAAATTTTTAAAATTTTAATTTTTTGTTTAATAGATCAATGACTTATTCCTTATTTTTTAAACTTCATTGGACTGCTTGAAAAAAAACGGAAAGCTTGAAATTCTATCAAACATAAAATTAAAATTTATGACTAATTGATTGGATAATTTTGATTTTTAAAATAAATTGGAGACATCTTAAATACAAAATTCTAAGTTCACGAACTCATGGGTCATTTTTTAAAGTTCAAAAGGTATTAGTCACGAAACTAAAAGTTTGGGGACCAAATAGACACAAAAAAGTTCCCTAAACTTGTAATTTGACTTCGTTGAGTTCTATTCCTCAAAACACAAAAGGTTCTCCAGCTGGTTTCTGGTCAATAATCAGCCATGGTTAGAGAATCAAACTAATACCTGTTTGGGACTTCTGCAGATACAATGGCACGCGTGCTTATGCTCAGTCAAAACTGGCTTGCATTTTACATGCCAAGGAGGTGGCTAGACAGTTGAAGGTTATCTTCCTTCTTCACCTTCTACATTTCCTGCAAAGAATTAACAAAACAGCCCACATTCAAAAATTCCAGCCATTTTTACAGGAAAGAGATGCCAATGTGACAATCAATGCAGTGCATCCAGGAATTGTGAAGACTGCAATTATCAGAGCACATCGAGGATTTATCACAGGCATGAACTATTTACTCTCTCATTTCTCCTTCAACCTAAAGGAAAATGCAGAAGAGGACATTGACTTATCATAACTATATTCTAATCTTTTGCAGATTCTCTGTTTTTCATGGCATCAAAGTTACTAAAATCCATTCCTCAGGTATATTCATGAGTAAAAGCAGTTCAGAGGGTTTGGATTTGCCTAGGTTTTTTTTTTTTTTTTTTTTTTAACTTTTTTTTTTTTTTTTTTTTTTAACTTTTTTTTTTTTTTTTTTTTTTAACTTTTTTTTTTTTTTTTTTTTTTAACTTTTTTTTTTTTTTTTTTTTTTAACTTTTTTTTTTTTTTTTTTTTTTAACTTTTTTTTTTTTTTTTTTTTTTAACTTTTTTTTTTTTTTTTTTTTTTAACTTTTTTTTTTTTTTTTTTTTTTAACTTTTTTTTTTTTTTTTTTTTTTAACTTTTTTTTTTTTTTTTTTTTTTAACTTTTTTTTTTTTTTTTTTTTTTAACTTTTTTTTTTTTTTTTTTTTTTAACTTTTTTTTTTTTTTTTTTTTTTAACTTTTTTTTTTTTTTTTTTTTTTAACTTTTTTTTTTTTTTTTTTTTTTAACTTTTTTTTTTTTTTTTTTTTTTAACTTTTTTTTTTTTTTTTTTTTTTAACTTTTTTTTTTTTTTTTTTTTTTAACTTTTTTTTTTTTTTTTTTTTTTAACTTTTTTTTTTTTTTTTTTTTTTAACTTTTTTTTTTTTTTTTTTTTTTAACTTTTTTTTTTTTTTTTTTTTTTAACTTTTTTTTTTTTTTTTTTTTTTAACTTTTTTTTTTTTTTTTTTTTTTAACTTTTTTTTTTTTTTTTTTTTTTAACTTTTTTTTTTTTTTTTTTTTTTAACTTTTTTTTTTTTTTTTTTTTTTTCCTCCCATACAAACGGCTTGCTAGTAACAATTATTGCGGCTACAGGGTGCCGCTACAACATGCTATGTAGCTCTAAGTCCACAAACACAAAGAAAAACAGGAAAATATTTTGCAGATTGTAATGAAACTAAGTGTTCATCCGTAGCCAACGACGAGCTAGCAGCACGAACGCTATGGATGCAAACTCGTGCCCTAATTCTCAGAGAACTTGGTGAAGCAGCTCTAGCTACTTAAATATGCTTTCTATTTCATCATCAATAAATTTTCAACCAAGAGAATAGTATGTATAAATCTATGCACTTGTAAATGAATAGAGATCCTCGAGAAGTTCATCGAAGAAGATCTCGTAATAAAAATAGGCCCATTTTCTTGAACTTTGTGTATGAAGGATAATTTCTAAACCACAACGGAAACAATCGGAGATTAACAATGTGTTATCAGAATCTCTAATTGATCAGATAACAAGAAAGTAATCTTTCGTGGATCAAATCATAAACAAGGGAATGGGGGAAATTTGAAAACACTAATGTTAGTTAATTTAGAATTGGAACACTTTCCAATTGGATACGAAAGATCGCCGAAACGTAGCCATAGTGGCACCAGGCAGCTTTGCCGTTGGCCCGCCTAAGTGAAATGTTTCTCTCCGCCGCCATTGACGGCCTTTTTCGCCTTTTTCTTGAAGCTCCTCTGTTATTGGCCTTTCTTTTCGGTCCAGTCCAGACTCGAGAGAGAGGAAGAGAAGAAGTTTGGGCCTCATTGATTTTTAAGCCCACCAATTTATGGATCAGCGAATTGGCCCAGTCATGAAATAGTATTACTTTTCATAATTACAATGGGCAGCATTTTTATGACAATTAATTAGGGATTATTTAGAGATTTAATTCCTTTTTGAAAACTTATTTTTTAAATTTTTTAATATTTTTATTTTCATAAAGCATTTTGATAGTGGGTGGCTAGAGAGAGAAAATGTGTTTATTATATATTTTTCTATATTTACAAAACATTTTGAATGTTAGAGAGAGAAAATGCTTTTATCATATACTATTAATTAATTTAGATTTATTTTCATTTTCGATTAGAGACAGAAAATACATTTAATATAATTTTATTTTTTATTTGACGTATCAAGCAATACTGGTGGATTTGTTGTTATTTTTAAATATATCTTAGAACATTGTATTACATGTTTGAAATATTCTAACCAATATATGAAATATACATTTGATATGTACTCACATGCAACTAGTTTCACAACAAGTTGTTGGTTTTGCTCGCAGATTCATAGTTATTTTTAAATATATCATAGAACATTGTATTATATGTTTGCAAATATTCTAATTAATATATGAAATATACATATATTCAAATAGATGGTTGTACCATTTGAATTGCAGTATATATCATACATTCCATTTATATCAGTGTATATCATTAATTCAAAGTAGTCAAATATAAACCAAAATATCTACCACAGTATGTATAAATCCCAGATGGACTCAATTTTCAACTAGTATATACCACAATCTATAGATCATATATGAACTTAATGTTCAACATAAAACATATATATGACAAGGTATATACCATAAGACCCCCAAATAAGATCATATGACAAGGTATATACTATAAACCTAAAGCCTAAATCTCAAACCATCTTAATACCTGAACTAGGAAGCACAAATATTACTAATTGTACAGAGAATCGGTATCAGATACGTATTTGATACAGATACATCAAGATATGTGGCAAATACGTGTTGCATACATGATTTGAAATATCTAATTTTTATTTGTTTAAAATTTTCAAATACACTTATTGTCACACCCCCTCCCGGATTATCCTTTCTTAACCCGAGAAGAGATATGAAGACAGCAACCTTGACTCTTCTGTAAGGTTCACTGTCCAACCATTTCCATCGAGAACAGCTCAGACGAGGTTTCCGTGTAGGCAAAGCATCCCGAACTCGTTTGCTACCTGGAAAATAAAATAAAATAGAAAAACGTGAGCTACAAGCTCCGTGAGTGACTGGCTTTGTAAAAACTATCTTTAGTTCGAGTAGAGGCATGTCAAAACAATATTCATAAAACAAGGATTAAGCAACATAGTTCTTCCGCAAAACCTTGTCAATCTTGTGAATCCATTCTGAAAGATATAGAATCGTATCAAATAAATAATTCAGAAAACCATTTGGCATTTCAATCTTTTCCCTTGGTTGAAGTGGAGCAAAACTCAACACCCCAACGTCGAAAACATATAAGGCTCAATGTGGAGCAAGACTCAACGCACCAGCATATAACCTCTATGTGCACATAGGAACATGGCGGGTTGCCCAAGTATTGGGTCCCGGGGAAGTTCACATGCGTTATTAGCATTGATCTTCCTCTAAAACATTTATAGGCGGATTGCCCAAGTGCTGGGTCCCGGGGAAGTTCACATGCTTGTTAGCATGGATCCTCCTCTAAAACATTTATAGGCGGGTTGCCCAAGTGCTGGGTCCCGGAGAAGTTCATATGCTTGTTAGCATTGATCCTCCTCTAAAACATTTTCTCCATCAATTTACATAAATAGTTCATCAAAGACTTTTTCAGGAAACAGGGTGTTCCTCGATAAATATATTTTGCAACATGCCTTTCGTTACCATAATGCAATCAAGTAAATCATGCCTTTTGAACCATATATTCAAGCACTACGCTTTTCACAGAAACAGTCATCTTAAAACCATATCACATAACAACATTTTTAATAAAATTCATTTTCGAAGAAAGGAAAGAGTCACTCACAAATTTCTTAAGGAATTTTCCCTTTTTCCTTTCAAATTTTCGTTTCCCGAGCTCCTTAACGCAAGGCTTCAACTTCTGGTCCACTAGTTAGCTACTTTCACTCTCGGTAGCTTAGTTGGTCGCAGTGTTCTAACTCTGGAACGTAGAACTGACCTTCCTCTATCAGTTTGGCTGGTCACAATCCTGCCCTTCAAAGCAAGGTTGATGGCTATTGTAAAGTGCAGCCTAACTCCTCTTATTTCTTTCGGATGCGTCGACTTCTGTTGAACGCAAGGTCAACTTGAACGCATCGTCTATTTTCGAACACCGCGTTCACCTTAAATGTTGGATTCGTTTCAAACGCAAGGTCAACCCCTCTTCAAAGCAAGATAACTTCTTAAACACCAGATGATTAAGTTGTCAAAAATGTCTTCTTTCTTGGCCGCAGATCTCTTTTTACAACGCAAGAGGTTCCTTCTTTCTGTCTTCGTTCTCCTTCTTCTCTCAAGGATTTTTACTTCAGAATCATCAGTCATTACTTTTCCCCCAGGGTCCTATATATAGGGATCTTGCCATCCTACTCATCTTTTGCCACTTGATTGCCATATGTCGCTCTGTATGTCTGACTAACCATGCATTTGTCTAAGTGTTACCTTGCATGAAACACTTGACATGCCTTTTTAACACATCCTTATTTTAAGGTGTCAAGTTTATATGAAGCCACCTGGCCTTTATAACTTATCTTATTCGTCCATTATTTTCAAATAGACAGCCATTCAATCCATACAGCGCCCTCATGCATTCTTTGAGTTTCCTCTAAGGTTTGAGCTTCCCTACTCACTTGTCTAACTTTTAACTAACTACACCATCGTCTCCGATGCGTAGAGATAACTGTCTCAACTCACAGGGACCTCAATGCATAACAACCTCACCAAAGCATGGTAAGCCAAATACGTTTCTTCTCCCGTCGACGCGGCGACTACTTCAGCACACAGCAACCATTCGTGATCACCTTCAACGTATTGTCGCCATATTACAATCCAGTGTTTACACAATACCGCTAAGCGTCAACGACAACAAATCCTTCTCAATCTCTTCCTCTATGCGTTGGTCCTGTTGCGTTCACTTCCATCCTGCATCCATGACCATCTTCCTATCCTTAGTCATTCCTTGATTATTTCCAAGGTTATTCTTTTAAACCTTTCCTTATATTACTATTCCCTTTTAGATAAATTAGCATGTGTCCAACACATGTTCTAGTTCGTATGCCTACTTCACCACCTTCTATTTTCCATCACTTAGAAATATCTTATAATAGTAGTCTATGTGTCTTACTTCTTTCCCTTTAGGTGCGTGAGTACTTCCTATACGTCCGCTTTTACTATGCGTTACTTCAGTCTTGACCATGCGTACAACATGGTCTTTTATTCCTCTCATTCGGACTTTTCAACGCATTGGTTGCTAAGAGTTGGGTTGTCACACTTATCCCCTTCCAAATACGTGAAGGGGATATGTTGAGTCATTTTTTTCCTTCCAAATAGAAGCCCAACCCACAACTTGTTTTATTTAGGGTAATTGCATTTGATAACACTTTTAGGGATAATAATTAAATATATAGCAACATTTTTAAAAATTGCAAATATAGCAAAATCTATTAATGATAGACTCTATGACTGATAGACTTCTATCACTGATAGACTTTGAAAGCAAAATCTAAATTTTGCTATACTTTCAAAAATTTTTAAATTGTGCTATATCTACCAATACTTTGAACTTGATTATTATATTTGCAACTGCCCATTTTATTTAAAAGTCCACTTAAATCTAGCAATGCAAAACTAAAGAAATTAAGAATCTTCATTCTTCTCTTCTTTCTCACTATCTAAATCATGATTTACACTCGCCCCTCCTTTCATCCTCAACTTCATTATTCAATCTTCATCTTCTACTTTCTACTTCTTCCCTACCATACGCATGTCGCTCACACTCAGGTTTGTCGATGATGTTTTTTTTTTCTCATCGTCTTCTTAAATCTACTTTAATCCAGCTTAATGCTCATCCTATCATATCTGTATCTCGTGATAGTCATCAAAAACCAAAAATTTTGTGCCTCAAGCGTATTTTTCTTGCCTTTAATGGACTTTTTGGACATTTTCTACGGACGGAAGGTAAATTTTGCTATATTTGCAATTAGTATTAAGTTTTGCTATTTTTGCAATATTTTAACCTTAGTTTGCTATATAAGCAAAGAGTCCATGATTTATTATAACATTTTAAGGGTTTAAATCTGTTGGGTTTTATGTCCTAAAACACGTAGTTTATTCTCAATAAAGTTGTTATCAAGATTTATTTAGTAAAGTTGTTATTGAATATATGAACTGCATTTATTAAATCTAATAAACTAAGAACCCCTGGCTATAAGTTGAATACTTAGACTTTATGTCTTGACATAAAAGTGGATCAAGTTTTGGTAATAGCTAAAACGGTCTATAGTATAGGGATAGAGGCTAGGTATCTTATCCTAGGGACACTATGGATGCGGCCCACTTTATATTTGATACAACGATATGATCCTATATCACTCATATAGAGACATGTGAGTGGGAGCATCACATGCAATGAGTTTGTATAAGACCAGATCATTAATTACTTTTGCTTTATAACACCGTTTACTGTTAAAACTGATTGACCTAGGTAACTCAATCTTAATATTGAACTAACTATGAACTTCTATCTGTTTGAGATTATCCTTTAATCTGCATGGGTGAGAGTGGCTCGAGTTTGCTGACTCAATTAGCCCCCCATTTTAGGGATAAGACTAGGCAGATAGCTAGGGCCATAGTCTTGCAAGATGAAATTCACTTCTATATAATTCAAGGTTAGTAGAGAAGTTGTTCCCTTAAATGCTGACTCTAGGTTTTGAACAAGGGACCCCACCCTCTCTTTGGCTCGAGAGGGACTCGGTTTGTTGGTAGGACTACAAACTAATTGTTCATTAGAGGATCGGTGAGGCTTAAGGAATGAGATGTAATTACAAGGGTAAAACGGTAATTTTGACCCAACTGTAATTATGAACAACTTGTGAAGGATCGACTTACTTATTATAGTTATATCAAGTGGACAGAAATACATCTACAGTGAGAAGAGTGCAGTTACTAAGCTTTAGTGGAGTGTCCCGGTAGTTAACGAATGTTAATTAACTAGGTTAAAGAATTTAGCCGGTTAATTTCATATCGCTGGAGCTCATGATCTGTAGGTTCATCAAGTCCCCTTGTTAGTTAATGGACTAAACCTTAGAACTATATGTTGAAAGAATTTGAAATATTCGAATTCAGTTAAGGAGCAAATTTACGGTTTGTTCATTTAATTATAAATTAGACAAAATTGGAGAGTTAAAAACATTTAAATGTGATTTAAATATTTTTTGGATGAATGGAGATTCATCAAATTTGAAATTGCGGGGAAAAGTGAAAAAATTATTAATTTAATATAAATAATTAATTATTATTTAAATTAATTTTATATTAAATTGATGTTATTTAAAATTGATTTTGGAAATTAATTCTAAATTTGGAAATTCAATCCAATTTAAGAAATTAGAATTTCCCACTTTGCATGTTGAAGTAGGAGGTGTAGACCTCATCTTCAACCTCTTCTTCCACTTCTAATTTCACCACCTATTCACCATGTTTGTTGTCAATTATCCTGTAAAGCTGATCTGCATGGTTTCTTCTTTGAATAGAAGAAGGAGATCTAGAAAAAGGATTGGCAATTTAAGTGAATTTTGCTGAACATTCTTACTTACTCCAAAATCTCTAAAACTGTGTATTCTTCACAAAATTGCTGAGAATAACAAAGAAGACTCTTGCAGTGGTCCACGAAGTGTTTATGATCAGAAATTTGGAGGAATTTGATTCAATTTTGTGCTACAAGAAGTAAGTTTTCTTCCTATGTTTTTCCAGTTTTGAACAAGCATGTTTAATCCGCTAAATTGATGTAATTAAAGTGTTTTAAATCCTAATTGCTTTCGCTTTTACTTTGCTAACTTTATCAAAATCATATTTTAGTTTCTAAATTTTCATATTTTTGTTTGATTCTTTAACGTTCAAATTTTCTATTTTGTTTTGAAATTTTAAATTTATTTAAGTCCTTGAACCTTAAAATGTTATTTAATATCTCAACATTAATAAATAAATAATTTTGGTTTTTTTTTTCTTGTCCTTTCCCGTGTGCATACTAACTACCATTATAGTATTAGTGTTGCTCAGCCACTTAAGTTAGAAACGAGCGTTGGACAAATAACAACTAGATGAGAAAAGTAGTATAACAAGAACTCAATGATGGTTGGCGTTTGGATCCCACCTGCGTTCATCATGATGAGGGCCCTTTATGAACTTGACTTCTAGCTCACTTCTCTTAGTTTGGTCTCGCTTTCTAAGTCGACCTACATGGAAGATCTTCACTTCGATGTGATGTCGAGTCTAGCATACTCTGATGCCTAAGTTAGTACAAGGAGTGTATAGTTCAACTAAATACATAAAAAAAGATGGTTAGTGCTCTTATTTGGAAATTATTTACTTTCTTTTTGGAGTCGTCGAATGAGACTATTTATAATATCCTCTCTAACAATCGTCTGCGATTACACATAACTTTGACATTGTCAAGGTAGTTTATGGCGCCCAAGGCTGCAGGCGAGACCAAGTGTACCTCAGCTATTTTTCGACTGGTATATATTTATGGGTCGGACTGGTCAACCCAAAATCCGAGGCTCTGACTTTTTCTTTTTAGGACATGCGTTCCCTCTATACTGCCTCCCAATTTTCCTTGGATTTTGGCCCACTCATAAAATATGGGCCTTACTTTGGCAATCTCAACCATAACTATTTTAAAAATTTAAAGTTCTAAAATATATGCATAAAAAAAGTTTAATAAAATTATCAAAATTGAATAAACTTATGAAAATTCAAACACCAAACTCAATATTTTGAAATAAAATTTCCCAAAGATATTAATATAAACAATAATTGTGGGAAGTGGGTGACAAAAAAGAAACTAGGAAAACAACTCATATTGTTTTTGAGATTTTTGCCAACGTAAAGAAAGAAAAAGAATAGCAATTTATGTATATTCCCAATAATGGCTGTGTATACCCAAAAAGAAAGAATATTTATTTACTAATTTTGTAGCTTCTAATTCGCAATTTTTTTCTAGTGGATATATTCTTCCCAAAAATAAAAAAGATAAAAGAAAAAGCTTTTAGTGGCTCATTACTAAAAAAAATAAAATAAAATAAAATAAATGAAGAATAAAATAATAATATGTGAGAATGCAAGTAAGCAAAGACAAAATATCACTTACATGCATTGTCAAACATGTTTTTATTTGGTGGTTGGGTTTCTAGCCATGGATAAGCTTTCAATTTTAATTATTTGTGCCCCAATTTATTATTATTTTTTTTTAAAATACAAATATCCAATATTTGAAATCTCAACAATAATACCTATCAAATTAAATCATCGTTGAACTATGATCACTATTATCTCTGTATTGATTGAATTTATAAAATATGTTATTACCGTTTTTATAAGGTGTGTTGTGTATTTTTCTTTTTTTAAAAACTAAATACATGAAAGAGTTCTCTATTAGTTGAATATCATTTCAATTTGGTCTCTAAGCTTTTAAAATTTTCAATTACATCCTTAATCTATGAAGTTTTATTTTTTTTTTTCTTTCAATTAAGTATCTTTGGTTACACAATATTAAAATTAATGAAAAAAAATAATTAAGTGATGCC
>QLSR01000371.1:850752-863934 GCA_031780015.1 Citrullus colocynthis
ATTTAAAAAAAAAAAAAAAAAGTAAGGTAAAAAAAAAAAGAGAAAAAAAAGAAAATGAACCCACAAGTACAACTAGTTTTAAGGAGTTTGAATTTAATAATGGTTTTCAAGAATTATTTTCATATAGTAAATGAATTCATTAGCTCATTCTATGCTTTAATTTTTCCACCAGGCAGCTACTGAGTTTAGACAAGCCTACCGGAGCCAACTTTTTCCCACTAGACTTCGTGTTTGTATATATGTACATCTTGTTGGGTGGAACTTTTGTATTAAGAACATGTTGCATGGATTGGTTGCTTGTAAAATATTTTGTATCAAACTGTTGAACTAAATAATATAGTTTGAGACACTTTGTGTCTAAAACCTGATTCCAGGATGTGATGTAGGAGAATCTTTTTGTTTCTAAAAGAAGCCCATAAATGTTTATCATCTTTTTTTTTTTTTTTTTTCTTCAGGTGTTTTAGTCCTATTTCAAGAGATACTCTTTTCAAATTTCTAGTTATTTATGTTATTGCTAGATTTAGTATGATTATAAGGTGATGTTGGGAACACTAAGTTGAGACATGATATCTATGAAGTTTATAAAAACAAAAATAATCATCATAAAAATAGATTATTTACGTAAAAAAAAAAAACTGCACTAGATGCCTATAATATATAAACTCAACACCCAAACACCTAAAACACAGACATATAAACTTCACAGGCATATATATATATATATACATAGAATTATGATTATTGCACTTTGTTTTATTGGTTTTTAAGCACACACATATTGTTGGGAGTTTTGGGAAATGAGGGTTAGGGTTTACTTTTGGATTATGCATATCAATTTATTTTATTTTTAAATTTAACCAATCATTTACAAATTTGTGCACGTGACATTTCTAGTTAAATCATTTTTATTTTGCACTTTTGATAAAAAAAAATTTTAAATAAAAATACTTGGTCCAACAATTTTTTGGCCATTGAAGGTGGCCATTAGAGGTGGTTGCTGAAGTTGGTTGGCAATGTTGGTTGTCCAAAGAGGTAGCTGGTGATGAAGACTGAGTGCACTGTTGGTGGATATGGTATAAAATGTTGGTGACATACGAAGTTGGCCGTTACTCCAAACACCCTCCAAGAATTGTCAAGAGCATGTAAGATGACAACGAAATTTTATTGTCGATTTGAATTCACCATCAACCCGCCATATCATAATTTGGGATGGGAGTGTGTCAATGTATAAGTAAGTGGGGGTAAGAATATGGGAATGCATTATGATGAATGAATTGAAGAGAAAGTGAATATTGTATAGTAAAATGTAGGTAGATTCATGTTTCATATTTCCCCTTAATTTATGCTCTGCCCTCCATCCTCTAAAGTAAGGTAGGGGGAGGGGATGTGGCTCACATTTGTTTTTTTCCAAAGTTTTTAGAGGCTAACCTAGCCCTCACTTTCCACTTCAAGTCTACAACCACCCACAATTTTTTATTTATTTATTTTTTTTTTCTTTTGCAGAAAATCCCCAGCCTTGTCCCATCCAAATAATTCACTTTTTAGCCTTCACTTCTACAATATTCTTTACCTTTCATTATGCACTCTCTCCATTGTTTCAAGGGCCAAATGTCAGCTTGTCTTTTAACATTTGTGTGGCTTTTCAAAGTTGTATGGGCGCATGTGATAGTAACCTGTGCGTGTTTGGAGGATGAGGTAGTTATTATAATTATTAATTAATATTTAAGGTGCTGCCTAGATTATAATAGTAGTTTATATAGAATGTAAACTATTTTTGTTTGGATAAGAAATAATAAAGAATAAATAAGAAAAAAGAAGACGAGGGAAAATAGTAAATATTGTAATAAAGATGGTTTCCAAATAGTATTTACTATAATTAATTGTAGGTTATAAATAATTATATAAACCAACCACTATTATATTTAGTGTCCAAAACATTGAGTGAGCTATAATAACTCAATCCACAAACTTCTAGTTGGTGCTGCAAATGACCCCTTATAACTCTAATAAGTTTATAACATGTTTATATTCTTTTAAGTTAGATACTTTTTGGTATAGTTTTGTTTTTTTTTATATATATATAAAATTCATAAATTCATTAATTATTTTTTTTAATCTAATAAATAAAAAATATCCCAAAAAAGTTATAAAATTGAAAGTTCGGAAATGATTAAAATTTTTTAAAGTTCAAGAATCTATTATAACAAAATGAATGTTTAGATATCTATTAGACACCATCCTAAAAATTTAAGAACTAAACTCACAATTTAACTATGAAAATTAGTTTGCTTTAATACTTTTCAATTATACACATGGTGTTATTGATGTTCAAATTGGATGATGATAAGTTATTATGACAAATAATTAATGAGTTGGTAGAAATTTAAAATGGTAGAAATTTAAAATGGTGAGCATCTGTGGATTGACTTTATATTTTTCTAAGGTTGCTTTTGGTTGTTGATTGACTTTATCTTTTTTTAAGGTTGGTTGTGGTGGTTGTTGTAGATATCACAAATGAAGTCGTGTCATCTTTCTCAAACGTTCATTATTTCTTGCATATCATTTTTCTTTCCTTATCTGGCAAAATGTTTTTGATTTATCTTGGCTAATATTTTCCTTAATTGAGACATATCTTATTATTTCTGATTGGAAATTTTCTTCCTTTTATGCAATCGGTTTTTAAAAGGAGTTTATGGCGATCAGTTAGGATTGTTAATTTTGTTTATCGTGAGCAAGAGTTTCTATTCTTGGTGGACGACTTGTGTAACATTGAATTTGGTTCTTTGCACACTTATTTTGCTGTGCAAGTTAATCAATGGACAAGTACGAATCATTGAAGATTAATTTTGTCTTAGGGGGAGCCTGATGTATTGCTGAATAGAAGGGATTCTCGGTCTTAAGGGGCAACCTAAGAGTTCAATCCTGAGAAGGATTTCTCCATCTTAGGAAGGACTTAAGATTCATCAGTGAAGGGAGTTCACTAAGTTGCAAGGAAGATAATCAAAAGGAGAGGAGTCTTGCACATTGTCGGAAGTCGAAGTGTTCAACACTAATATTAACACAGTTAGGGGGAGCCTGAGTTCACTTAAGAGAGAGTCTCACGTCCAGGAGGAGCCTAAGTGACTTGTAAGTTGAGCTGGATAAGTACTATGTTGTAATTGCTTGACTCTTAGTGGATTATCTTTCCTGGACAAACTGCCCCCCAGTAGTAGTTGGATTTCACTGAATTTGTAACAGCCCGAATTTCAGGTAAATCACTTTTTCTCTCTTTAAGTTGAAAAAAATAATATATATATATATTAATAATAATAATAATTAAAGGAATGCAGGCAAAGGGAGCGTAAAGGGGGAGATTGGGGAAAGATCTCCGGATGGATTTTTTCTTTTTATTGACCAAGTTGCGTTTAGAAAAAGGAAAAAAACAAGAAGGGGAAGAAGGGAAAGGTCAAATCTCTCTCTCGATCACCTCTTCGTCACTTATCAGCCCTCATTGCCGCCATCATCTCCAACCCTCACTGTCGCTGTTATCGCAGTACCCATAGCCATCGTCACCAGCACTCGTCGCCATCATCGCAGCTTTCAGCATAGCGGCATCATCATAATCCTCGCGTCACTGCGTCTCAGTCCTTGTCGTGTCACATCGTCACAGCTTGCATTTCACAGCATCATCAGTCCATCGCCGCATCGTCACAGCCCGCATCTCGCAACATCATCATAGTCTTCATCGCCACGTCGCCACAACCCTCTCCGCGACGCGTCATCACAATCTTCATTGCCGCGTCGCCTGTCCTCTCCGCGATGCGTTGTCACAGCCTTCGTAGCACGTTGCCGCAATGTAGGGAAGTTGCGATGTCCCACAGGCAGTCTCATTGAGTCTCGCTGTCTCGCTTAGTCTCGCCGCAATCTTACTCTCGCAGGTAAGGGACTTACTATCGGGCTTTAAGTGACGCCTAATGTCTAATTGTGTTATTGAACTATTGAATGTTGCTGTGTAACTTTTTGCCTCGGGTGTTGATTGCTATGATTGTTTCGGTATGCCAAGTTTGTAGCTTGTATGCAATGTACGTATGATTATGTGCCTATGATTTTGTGAAACTCTGCGATGAACTAGCTATGCCATGACATGTTACAGGTTACCTTACTTGTCGTGGCCCGGACCCCTAATGTACTATGCTACGAAGGGTGTCCCTCGGGATCACCACCTATGTTCATGTTACAAATGTAATCACTGAGTACCCTCCGGTCACTTCCTATGCTTATACCTACGCTTATGCCTATGTCGGGTACACGGGTACACACGACAAAAAGGGTGATAGCTAGGCCCAGTAGTGGGCCCCTTACTGAGTATAATTGCTCACCATTTTCTATGTTTTTCTCCCAGGTAAGGAGCATGGTGGCCAGGCACATGGCCGAAGAAATCTGTGATCATACCATGGGACCGTCGACACTGCTTCTGCACCGTAGTCTAAGGTATAGCATACTGGAGTTGTAGGGTGGCAGTATTTGCATACATTGGACCGTTTATTATTTGTTTTGCTTATTGTAATGTTCGGATTTTCTTTCTTGAGGTTTTGCCTAACTATTTAAGGGGTACTCCGCTAAAGCATTTTTTTCCTCTATGTTTGATTTAATAAACTATCAAGAAGTTTAGCCGTTTTATAAATTTGACCGAGTTTATCCAAAGTGTGCCAAACCGTGTCTCTTAGTTTCCAACGCACGAATGGTTATGCACGATGTAGCGACGTGTTAGTTATTAAAGGGTCAGGTCGTTACAGAATTAGTTTACCAACTTTTGTGTGCGTTCGTTTGCTTTCTTGATGTTAGTTTCGGTTGTTGTTATAGTGTGTGTTTGTGCTTTCTATTTAACATCCGTATTTAGAGTGATAAATCATCTTATCATTTTTTCATAAAAGATAAAATTAATCTCCTAAAGAGAGGAAAACTTTTTTTTTGTTTCTCCTCCAAATTTTGGCAATGTTTTTCTTTTCGTTGGTAACTTGATTTCTTGTCTAATTTGTTCGAATTATGAAGTATTATGCTTTATAACTGTATCCTCAGTTAATTTAAAAATTCACTACAAAAACATGGTGTAATTGAAAATCATACGTTTTTAAGTATTTGTAAGTAGTGAAAGTGGCAATATATGAAGGTTGAACTTATTCTGCTTAAAGTTCATTTACTTTTATCAATGTACTTTTCCGTATGACAACTAAGCCAACTGAGGATGGATACTCCTATTCCATTTTCATTTCTTAATTTTATGCAAAGATGTATGTTAAATGCAAATACAGAAAATCGACCATAAAGTCACAAATAAGATTAAAAAAATAAAAAATAAAAAATAATACGAAAACAAACCAGTAATACCAATACCAATACCTCGTTCATCTCCGTGCATTCACTTCAATCACAAAAGAAAAAAATATTAAAAAGCTAAACAAAGAGTAAAACATATCCTCGGATATATATAAGATGAATTTCTATATTTTCATGTGAAATGAGATAAAATGTAGAATGATGGGAAGGTATTCAGGGTGATTGGTAGGGAGATGATGATCACAAAGACTGTGTTTTAAGATGGCCTTCATTTCGTTAGCAGTGTTGAAAGAAAAGTTTAGAGCATTCTCTCAGCTACCTAGTTTCAATTTCAAACCCTCACTTGATTTATGCTGGTGGTACAAACCCAATATTACACCTATTTTCAACCTATTTTATCTATCTCCCATTACCAAATTGGACGCTTTTGGAACCTCTTTTACACTTGTCTCAGTGCTTCGTTGACTTTGTCGCGATTTGCACTGATTTAATTATTATAGTTAATGGGTTACTATGTTGGGGTGCAAATAGTAAACAGTATAATAGAGAGAATGAATAAGATACAATAAACACTGTAATAGGTACGGATTTGAAATAGTAATATTGTAATTAATTGTAGATTCTAATGGTTAGAAACACAAACTATTTTAATTAGAGCTCTAAACAAGGAGTAGGCTATAATAGCCCTCTCCACCCACTTCAAGTTGGAGGCCCAAAACACCCCCTTTCACCCATGTTCCAATATTAATTCATCTTTGGAATTTCTTAATGTGGTTTCAACTTTTATTCATTTTGGACTCAGTATTTTCGAAATGTTTATTTTGGTTCTCCTAAAATGTTCATTTTAGTTATTGTATTTTTAAAAAGTGATCATTTTGATTTCTTTATTTTTATTTTTATCTTATTCTTTCCATTGAAATTTTAGCATGACATTTCATTCCTTAAGATAATGCAATAAATTTGTATTAAAAAGTTTTCATTGCGTATAAAATTTACGTTATAATTTTGCAAACATGGATCAAGAGGATTAAAAAAATAATAAATAAATAAATAAATAAAATGTTGAAAGTACAAGAATAAAAAAATGAATATTTTGAAATGATAAATATTAAAATGAATATAGAGATAGAAGTAGGATTTAAACTTACGATATTTTTCTAGTGCATAATTGAACTTGTCGTCTGATAATGGTGGAATTGTTTCACCCGTCATTACGAGACAAAAGGAGGGATTCTTAAGTGGGCAACTTTCTCTGTTACTTTGTACAACATCTAGCTTGATAGAATAAGGAGAATTCTTAGAGGCCTTCTTCAAAAGGAAGATTGTGGGCTAATGGTAATGACTCGCCTTCACTCTCTCTCATTTCTACATACCAACCACTCCATTTTTATTCACAAACAATGCCAGTGTTAAGATTTCATATATAATGTAATGGAACATACTTGGCTACACCCCATTAAAAGCTGACACGTGTCAATTTTTATTTTTATTAAAAAATGATTTTTTTTTTTTTTTTTTGGTTTGTACAGAGGGAGGAGAGCTGCACCTAACCGATTGCATACATTCTCCTAGAGTTTAGGATTACTCATTATTTTAGCACCCAGCTGAGGCTAAAAATAAGACCACGCTTAGTCTTAGTATCCAAGGATTGACCTTAAATACAAGAACAAACAATCTTTTTTTACTATGATCTTATGTCGAAAGAAGAGAGCTAACCCTAAACAGAGAGAGGTAACTTACACCTAAGTATTAATGTAATTTGTTAGCTAACTTAACAAATAGAAATCTGACTTACATTCTTTGACAGTTTTTAGAAGATTTTCCAAGAAATCAAGAGACAAGAAATACATCAAAGTTGTAAATACCACTAATTTTGAAAACTACAAAAGCAAACAAAAAGAGACCATTTTTGTTGAGGAAGAAACAATTTTATTGATAAATGAAATAAATGAGTTAAACCAAATTTTATTAATAAATGAAATAAATGAACTCCAAACAACTTAAGATAATGCCAAAACATTACCCATGGACATAGGCTTTCATCATCCCCCAAAAACACAAAGCAAACATCACTATTATGTATCAGCACCAACCTAATATTCATCCTTTAGTTGATAGCTTGGCATGAAAAAGGAATCTGAAATACATCATATTCCTTCTACATTTCAAATTAGTTTATTTTTGCCTCAAAGCCTTTAGTTTCAATATTGTAATCTCTCTCTGAAAAAAGTTAGATGCAACAATCGATGTTATTGTTGAATATATCTCACAATATTTGTTCTTATCAATCTACAAATATACGTATGATGTCACAGATAATAGTGTTTTGAAGTTTGTATTACCATCACAGAAAATACTTTTCCGTAGTGCTCAAGTCCTCAACTCTCTACTCGAAGGGTCGTACGGTCCTGCATCATAAATAGAAAAATATAAATTAAAATCATAACACTGAATAAAGAAAGAATATCTAGTGGAAGGATACAAACACGAGCTCTGTGTATATGTATAAACTTGGGAAACCTTGACGAATAGTGAAAAGTAGTGACTACAAGAATGGGAGTAGAATAGGCTGAGTCTATGAGGTACCATTACCACTGACTTTGGGACTGCTACATTTTCTTAAACAGGAACAGATATCTCTAGAGATCTTAAGATGACATACCTACATTTTTAAGGGTCTGCATAGAATATGATTGCACATCCAAATAATGTACAAGTGGACTTTGAGACAAATAATACCAATCCATCCTTATTCCACTGACATTTTCTTCTAAATTTCAAAAGCTTTATATGCAGTTTACAGGTTTTCTTCTCTACATAATTCATAAACAAAATGAATGCATGCAAGCTTTTGTTTGGACATAATCAATTTGTCCAGACTAAGTTATATTTGTTTTGAGATAGCTCAACTTAACTTTTAATAAGTTCTCTCTCTTAGTCTCTCCCTAGCTAGTCTCTCCCTTGGACCCTTCCTCTGTCTATCTCCCTATGAACTTTGAATTATAATAACAATACTCACCTTGTTCATAAAAAGGAACAAAGACTAGAAGGTCTGTTGGATCCAGAGAATATGGTTTTGTTCAAAGCTATTCAGCAGCACGATAAGCCAAAAGGACATGATTTGTTCTTGCCCATTGCCTAGGTTCAAACACGTTTTTCTGCTTTTCCCATTTGAGTTCATAGCACAGCGGTGGAAATGCATACAAAGCAGTGGATCCTCTACTTCATAATATTCTTGCTTTTCTCCTTCTTTTTAGTCGCTTCTGCTGTCAACCATCAAGGCGAAGCTCTACTATCATGGAAGCAATCTCTAAATTTATCGGCCCAAGAGTTAAACAATTGGGATTCCAATGATGAAACTCCCTGTGAGTGGTTTGGAATCATCTGCAACTTCAAACAGGAAGTTGTGGAAATAGAATTCAGGTACGTGGAATTGTGGGGTAAAATTCCTTCTAATGTCAGCTCATTATTGACCCTGAACAAGCTCATCTTGGTGGGAACTAACATCACTGGTTCAATTCCTAAAGAGATTGGCGATCTAAGGGAATTGAATACATTGGACCTCAGTTGCAATGCCTTGACAGGAGAAATCCCAATTGAGATATGTGGTTTGCTCAAGCTCGAAAAAATCGATCTCAGCTCGAATAGACTTGTGGGCTCGATTCCAACTGGAATTGGAAATCTCACGGTCCTTAAAGAGCTTGGTCTTCATGATAATCAACTTGGGGGTCAAATTCCCAGAAGCATAGGAAACTTGAAGCAGCTTAAGGTTATTAGAGCTGGTGGGAACAGAGACATCGAAGGGAATATACCTCAAGAAATTGGAAACTGTACCAATTTGGTCTTTGTAGGCTTTGCTGAAACCAGAATTTCAGGCTCTCTTCCGCCAAGTTTAGGCCTCCTCAAGAAGCTCAAAACACTCGCATTGTACACAACCTTTCTCTCCGGCCAAATTCCTCCTGAAATTGGAAACTGCAGTGAGCTCCAATACATGTTTCTTTATGAGACATTACTCACAGGTTCGATTCCAACCAGTTTTAGGAATCTCCAGAACCTGTTAAATCTGTTTCTATATAGAAATAGATTGACAGGCACGTTGCCAAAGGAGCTTGGAAACTGTTATCAATTATTCGATATCGACATTTCAATGAATTCTTTGACGGGAAGTATTCCAACCACATTTGGTAACTTGACTTCGCTACAAGAATTGAATTTGGGCATGAATAATATTTCAGGCGAGATACCAACCGAGATTGAGAATTGGAAGGAACTTACTCATTTGATGCTTGACAACAATCAAATCACGGGTTTGATACCTTCAGAACTGGGAAATTTGCAAAATTTGAGAATGTTGTTCTTGTGGCACAACAAGATCGAGGGAAGTATTCCGTCTTCAATTTCCAACTGTGAGATGCTTGAAGAGATGGATTTATCTGTAAACGGCTTGACAGGTCAGATTCCTGAAGAAATTTTCCACCTCAAGAAGCTAAATAGCCTCATGCTCCTCTCCAACAATCTGTCCGGCGTTATACCTCCAGAGATCGGAAATTGCTCGTCGCTAAATCGTTTCAGAGTTAGCAACAACATGCTCTTCGGCGCTCTCCCACCACAGTTTGGAAATTTGAAGAATCTGAGTTTCTTGGATCTTGGAGAGAATCAGTTCACAGGAGTCCTACCTGATGAGATTTCTGGCTGTACGAATCTAACATTCATCGATATACACTCCAACAACATTAGTGGAGCTTTACCCTCAGGTCTCAACCAGCTCATTTCCCTTCAAATCATTGACTTCTCAAATAATGCAATTGAAGGGAACATAGATCGGGGTCTCGGACTGTTAAGCTCATTGACAAAGCTTATTTTGTACAATAATCGATTCTCCGGCCCAATCCCTAGGGAGCTTGGCTCCTGCTTGAGGTTACAGTTATTGGACCTCAGTGTTAATCAACTTTCCGGTTATCTTCCGGCGGAGCTGGGAGAAATTCCAGCGCTGGAAATCGCTCTAAACCTAAGTTGGAACCAACTTAACGGCGAGATACCGAAGGAGTTCGCCTATTTAGACAGACTCGGAATCTTGGATCTCTCACACAACCACCTCAGCGGCGACCTCCAAACTATCGCCGTAATGCAGAATCTCGTGGTACTTAACATCTCCAACAACAATTTCTCAGGTCGAGTGCCGGTGACTCCCTTCTTCCAAAAACTCCCTCCCAGCGTCCTCTCCGGCAATCAAGGCCTCTGCTTCGGCAGCCAATGCACCGATGAAAAGGAAAGCAGAAATTCAGAGCATGAATCAGCGTCTCGTGCGGCGGTGGTACTGCTGCTATGCCTAGCTTGGACGCTTCTCATCGCGGCGCTTTACGTGACCTTCGGATCGAAGAAAATGGCCCAAAGACGCTTCTACGGTGGCCACGACGGTGACAGCATCGATAGCGACTTGGAGATTGGCAATGAACTCGAATGGGAGATGACGCTCTATCAGAAACTCGACCTATCAATTTCTGACGTGGCAAAGAAACTTACAGCTGGCAACATCCTCGGCCGCGGCCGGTCCGGCGTCGTTTACCAGGTCAACATCCCGCCCGGTTTAACAATCGCCGTCAAACGGTTCAAGACATCGGAGAAGTTCGCCGCCGCCGCATTCACCTCCGAAATCTCGACTCTAGCCAGTATCCGGCACCGAAATATTATCCGATTGCTGGGTTGGGCGGTGAATCGTAAAACGAAATTGCTATTCTATGACTATTGGCGACAGGGAAACCTCGGCGGTCTGTTACACGAGCGCTGCACCGGCGGTTACGTAATCGGCTGGAATGCACGGTTCAAGATCGCGATCGGAGTGGCGGACGGATTGGCTTACTTGCATCACGACTGCGTGCCGGCGATTTCGCACCGGGACGTGAAAGTCCAAAATATATTGTTGAGCGATGAATACGACGCGTGCCTTACAGATTTTGGATTCGCAAGGTTCACTGAAGGCAATCAAAACGACTCATCGTCTGCCAATCCGCAATTCGTCGGATCGTACGGCTACATTGCACCGGGTGAGCAATGTGTTCAGATTTTTCCATTTGGTAAACAAACCTACTTTTTCAATCAATTCTAATTTTGTGCCAATGGTGATTTTATTGACAGAGTATGGTCATACGCTGAAAGTAACAGAGAAAAGCGATGTGTATAGTTACGGAATCGTGCTTTTAGAGATGATTACCGGTAAAAAGCCAGCCGATCCTTCATTTCCAGAAGGCCAACACATAATCCAATGGGTTCAACATCATCTACACAGCCAGAACGATCCAATCGAGCTTTTAGATCCAAAACTTAAAATCCATCCCGACGCCGAAATTCATGAAATGCTGCAGGTCCTTGAAATCGCCCTTCTATGCACCAATCATCGCGCCCATGATCGCCCGATGATGAAGGATGTGGCTGCATTATTGAGAAGAATTCAAACCGAGTCAACGATGATGAGGATCAAGGGAAACAAACCTGGTAATAGGTTGAAGAGATTCGAAATTCGGTCGTATTAGTCATCTTCAAATCGATCGCTCCTCCTTTGCCTTACTCGTCTTCTTCCGGATAATCCTCATCATTCGGTGGCCTAATTGCAAAGCTTCTCGCGCTAAAAATGATTTCATTTTAAATGCTAATCTTATATTTTACTTTTCATTTATTAGAAAATTAAATAACTTACTACAACTTTTTTCTATAACAAATTATGAATCTATGATAGAATGGGAAGAACAATGGCTAATCACATCGAATGTGTTATAATTATTGTCGGTATTAACATAGTAAGATTTAATAATATTATTTCTTTTTAAATCAACTTAAAAATAATCTAAGTTGTTACTTGGGTTGAAAGTAACAAATAGTTAAACTATATATTTTGAATCAACCATTTAGAAGTTTGAATCTTTTACAGATCTTCTTTCACTTCTAATTTATGTTATACTTTGTAGCAACAAAAAAGGAAAAAAAAAGTTCTAAATAATAAAAAAAATTATTCTAAAGTCGATTCCATTATCATTGATAATAATGATCATATAACCATTATTTGACTGCCAACACGAGCATAATTAATATAATTGACATGCTTTTCACTTGCCTTTATATCAAAGGTTCAAATTCCTCCTACCGAGGTTATTGTACTAAAAAAACTTACTACATGTGGCTTGTTTTTTAATTAAATAAATTTTTAATCACCAATATTTATTTGTTTTCTCTAAAAAAAATTACAATAGATCTAGCAAATTAAATGTAAGATTTAGCAACCATGTTATCAATCATTAAAATTTTGCAAATATGAAAATATATCGAAAACTAAAATCATGGTATGGAAACCGGTTTGAATCAGTATATATATATTTTTTGCTAATTTTGAATTAAAATTGGGTCTATTTTTTTTTTACAAATCAATTTTTGCTATTTTTTAAAATTAAAAAACATACACAACTCCATAATAATTCGTTTTTTTATCTAAACATTAAATATACATGCACCCTAATAATTAAAAGGCTAAAAAATACCTAATGAAGAGTTTGTTTTCAAGAGTATATATAATTGATTTGATTCGGTTTTGATTGGTTTTTCTAATAAAAAATCGATCCAAACTAATATTTTTTGTTTTTCTTCAAATACAAACCAATATGTTCAATTTCATACTAAAAAATCAACTAAACCATTAAATAAGTTTGAATTTTTCATTTTTCGATTTTTTTTGGGTTGCAATTGCGTTACTTCTTCTTCTGCCCGCTGTCATTGTTCCAAGAAGAGGTCTCTCTTTAATTTTTCATTTTCATGGCTTTTATTTTGTGCAAATTTCAATTTAAGGAAGGTAAAAAAAAAAAAAAAAAAAAAAAAAAA
>QLSR01000371.1:869238-875716 GCA_031780015.1 Citrullus colocynthis
TATCACAGATATTGATAACCTTCGTAGAACTGCTCTCAAAACGGATCTAAATAACATTATTTTCAAAGAAACTCAATGTTGGGCTCAAGTATACAAAAAGAAATAGCTTATTGAAAGGGATGAAAACTTTGTTTTTCTCCACAAAGCTTGCACATCCATACAAAGAAGAAACCTCAATAGTGAACTCACTAATCATGATGGTGATTTGTTGCATTACTAATGATCAATTAAAATCTTACAAATCTTTCTAAACAACTAATATTTATGTTATATATTTGAGTCAAAATTATAAGAAGCTTCTGTGCATTTTATTTTAAGTTAACAAAGCCTAAAGTTAGGTATTAAAGTTCAAATACTAAATTGTTATTTCTAATTACTATTATTTGTTAGAGATTTTGGATTCAGGTTAGGACAAGAAGGAAGAATATCCCTTAAATAAGGAAACAAACTTGTCTTATTCTGATTCAAAATGGATACTCCCTACCACGTTCAAGTCAAAGCACCACGATGAGATTGGTCTTATAACACCATCATGAAGATATATGGAAAAGCCTCGACCCATAGAGAAATTGGACGTTAGTACTTCTACAATCACTTAATTTCAAAATATCATTATAAAGATACATAAAGACTCGTTATCTTGACGAGACGAAAATTATAGAAGAGAGAAGAAAAGTAAGAAGGATATGGCAATGAAGTAATGGAGCAGCAGCACGCGAGAGGCATACATATCAGTAAAATTATATGCCTTTAATTTGCTTTGCTTTTCCACAGCTTTTGATGCCTTTCTCCACTTCAAAATATTCTGATGACACTCAAAAACTCTTTTTTTTTCTTAATATTATTGTTAAATTACGTGTCTTCAATAGTTAATTATCCAATTCCCCATAAACTTTTTAATCTCCTGCATTGAAAAACAGCACTGGAATATTCTCCACTTATAATATAATTGGCTTAAAGAATTGCTTGGTCTTGGCCTTTTGTAGCTTCTAGACCTCACATCACATGTGCAAGCTTCTTTTCTATATTTTAATCAAAGGTTATGTTAATTTTTTTAAGTATCAAGACAAACCCATTTATTAAATTATGAATATAAGTTCCTTACAAATTACATTTTACACTATATATGCAGATTAAGTTCTATATAAGTGACTTAGGTTTGGTTGATACCATGCAATATGGGCGATGTGTTTGCTTTTCTTTATTTCTTTAAACCTCAAATGTAATTTAGTTTAGTGATGATTAAGACATTTGTATCTTTCTTAAAATGGATAAGTTTGAA
The DNA here is from genome assembly GCA_031780015.1 of Citrullus colocynthis. Lineage (NCBI taxonomy): Eukaryota > Viridiplantae > Streptophyta > Magnoliopsida > Cucurbitales > Cucurbitaceae > Citrullus > Citrullus colocynthis. The sequence goes on from QLSR01000371.1 coordinate 870,521, forward strand.
TCTCACACTTTTAGATTGTAATTAAGAAATTTTTACACTTTAATTTGTTCTTTTTGAAGCCAATTGCACTTATATAGACAAGTAAATTATTTCTTGTTTTTATTATTATTATTTATTTATTTTTAATGTTAGTCTTTGGTAAAAGTCTTAGATAGTATTTTTTAATTAAAAAAAGAAAAAAAAAAGTTTTTCTATATTCGAAAGGGATTTGGGAAATTTTAAAATGGATAAAAAGTACCTAAGACATTGTTTGATAAAATATTACTAGTCTATTTAGAATTATTACTCGTGAAAACATATTAGGTTTTTTTTAAACCAAATCAATTATTACTTTTTAGTGTAATTGTTTAAATTAATAAAATTATTGAAAATATTTTTAAATATAGTAAAATGTGTAATAGTGATAGACATTGTGACAGACAAGTTTTAAGTAAATTGTTAACTTTGATACGGTTAGTTCCACATGGACAATTAGAATTTAAAGAGAAATTACTCAAAGTTTTTAAGCTGAAGGAAATAATTATCTATCAAATTATTCATATATATATAATTTAAATTTATTAGAATTCAAACATATCATTTTTTAACTAATTCAAACATATTCATTATTTTGACTATTGAACAATAAATCTTGAAAATTAAATATAATATTTATATAATAAATATAAGAAAAAGCCTAACGGGGCGAGGCAGGGACGTCTTTATCCCCATTTAGCTTTTGGGAAATTTTTCCTCCACTCCCTCCCTTATTCCCCACCTAAACAGGAAATCCCCAACTTGTTTGGGGTGGGTCCCCGTGGAGCATCGTCCCCATGTAAAAAGCGAACATCTCTTCATCTATTATAGATCAACATGACATTTTACAGTATTTTTAAATAAGTTGACTTATTTTACTATATTTGAAAATAACCTTACTATTTTTACTCATTAATTAGGATAGTTTCTCTTATATTTATATATATGAAAAAAATTGGCGATCTAAAATCATTCCATAATTACACTTTTAAATTATACTATTTTTTTCAAATGTACTTAAGAATTCTTTTCTTTTTTTAATTTTTGAATAAACCATTAATTTATACCCTTAAATCTAAGGGTTTGTATCGATTTAAACTCTAAACTTTTATAAATGTATCATAATTGATTTTTGCCCAAATTCTTTTTCATATATTATTATTCTAGACACACTAATATATTGATTTAAACGCTTATACATAATTCTTCAAAAAGAAAAACTTATACATAAAGTGTTGTATTTAAAAGCACTTTTTCTTTCAAAGATATGTCAAACACACCCACAAGAGAATTAGGAGAGGGAAGCCAGAGGTATAAGGTGAGCACAACTTTTCTAATTCTTTGTATTCTTCAGTAATTACAAAAATTTCATCCTCTCTATATAACTAATATTAGAAAATCTAAAAACAAAAAAAAGAGAAAAAAAAAAAGAGAAAAAAAAGCCAAAAAGCCAAAAGCAAACCCAAACCATACCTCAAGCTGGCCTAGGACAAAAAAAATAATAAAAATAATAATAATAATAAAATAAAATAAAATAAACAAAAATAAAAAACCCCAAACAAAAAACAATTATAAATTACATTATATCCTAAAACCTTTTCAAAACATTACCAATAATAATAATAATGAAGAAATAATTTTAAGGGCATTTGACATTTCTACCAGGCCCTCCATAGTAAAAATAAGTGCCCCAAACATTATTAGTGGCTTGTCTAATATCATAACAATCAGAATGGTCAGCCAAAAGATGAAGATTTGTAAGAGGAAGCAAATTATTATCCCAATCAACCACTTGCAAGTTCCTGAAATAAGAAGCTTTTCCAAACCCTTCTTCAGCAAAATGACCACTCCCCATCTGCGTCGCCGTGTGAAACCCTGATGATCTGCTGTTCACTATTTCTCCTCCAAATTGTACCATGCTAGCATGACTTCTTAAATGGCTGAACAGAAATGCTGGCCAATACCCGACTAGCAAACCCGACCCATATTCCAACCACCAATGCCCGTGCTTCGGATCCTGTATGAAACCATATTCGTCTTACGTTCATCATCAATGAACTTTCCAAACTCACCTATTTTGAACTCCATTTCTAACGTTTTCTTTTCTTTCTTTGTTTCTCTTGTTTTCTAAACAAATGTTTTGTACAAACTTATATAATAATTTATAAGGCCACAGACTTTTCATTTTCCTATTTAATAGGTAGGTCAATTTTATAAAATTTTTATGTAATAGAAGCTTGTTGGATACCCAATTAAAAGTATGTATATAAGGATTTAATATATATATATATTTTTTTTTTTTTCTTTTTATTTTTGTTATGTAATTTAGAAAAGTTTAGAGACTTAATTAGACCCTTCTTTTTTTTAGATAACATCGTTCAATTTTTGGTTAAAAACCAAGATTATAATTTAATCTTTTAGATATTTTATTATAAAAACCAATTATTTTGTACATCCTTGATTCTCTTAATTTGAAATATGGAAGAACTAAAAAACCAACTACAAAGAAAAACACAATTTTTTTTTTTAATACAATAAGAAAAATAAGTTGGTTTTTAAATATAGCAAAATAAGTCAATTTATTTATAAATGTAACAAAATGTCTATTGGTGATGGACACTAAAAAATATCTATCATGTCTATTACTATTTTATTTGTTCTATTTAAAAATATTTTCAACAGTTTTGTTATTTAAAACGATCACAATTCACTCTTTTACTTAAGTAAATTAACCGGTTAAATTATTTCATATAGACAATTTTAATTTATTTTTTTAAAAAATAAAATTAATAAAATAACTAAAAACTAGAAAAAACATAATTTAATTTTGGGTAATTATTTTAAATGATAAAACTATTGAAAATATTTACAAATATAACAAAATGTCATGATAGACAACGATAGATACTAATAGATGATTTATAAATATTTTGGTTTATTTTGTTATATTTAAAAACAACCCTTTAATTTTTAGGAGGAAGTGTTTGATTTTTTTTTTAAAAAAAAAAAAAAAGAAGAAGAAAAGAAAAATTCCCATATTTGACTTCCACCAACTCGAATGAATGAATTAAAAATAAAAAAATAAAAAAAATAAAAAATAAAAAACTTACCTTCCAAACCATTAAACCAATATCGAATTGCTTTCCTCTATAAGAAGATATAGGCGAGATTGCTGCTCCAATGGCGATCCTATTGTTGGTTTGAACGAACCCAGAACAAAGTAAATTATAACACCCAGTCGCTTGATAAGCATCGGTCTGCCCAACAAAGAAAAAAACAAAAACAAAAACAAAATTAAAAATCATTAATTCTCTCTCTCTCTCTCTCTCTCTCTCTCTCTCTCTCTCTCTCTCTGTGTGTGTGTTTTCTTCAAATAATGCTACAAAAATCCCTAAGACATAATCCAACCATAAACAAAAACATGAAACTTACTGTCCAATACGTAAAGAATCTAGGATTGTTGTCTCCATACAGTTCAGGACTAACCTGAACAAAAAAAAAAAAAAAAAGGACAAGAATTTCAAATCCAAAATGAAAATTTACAACAATAACATTATTGAGATCAAAACTTACCTGCCATCCAGCTTCAATGGTGTTCAAATCATTCCCAAAAGACCCTGAAATTACCCATATTTGTGATAAACTAAATTCATATTGATCCGTTACACGTGGCGCCCATATGTTTAAACTCGCCTTCGCTCCATAATATTGTTCTCCATTCACAAATACAACAGCATGCTGCAAAACATTTAATCTCTTAATTCCCATTTTTGTTTGTATAAGTGAAGTGAAATTGAAGGTAAGTTCTAACCTCGTGGCCATTGCCAGAAGAGTCTCTTCTCACATGTCTAATGGGTTTTCTTCCAAATCTTCGAAAAGAACTTGCTCTGAAAATGTCTTTTTCTGTTGTTCTTCTTATTGGAATTGTTCCTTCTGGGCAAAAATCCCCTGAAGCTGACCATAATTGCAAATTTTCTGCTACTTCTTCCATGGAGTTGTTCCCTCTTGGCCTCTCACCTGGTTCCTGTTCATCAAATTTTCTCATTTAAATTCCTAAATAATTACTAAAAATTAAAAGGGGAAGGGGGAAATTGGTTAATTACCAATATTGGAGTATGCCCTTTGAGCTCAGGATGGTCAAAAGCAGGCTGAAGATGAGAAAGAACACAGTCTATAACATCACCATCTGAACTCTGCTTTCCACAATACAAACAAAAAATAAAAAATAAAAATAAAAACCTAAATTTTTAAATTTTGCAGAACAATCAAAACAAAAAAAGAAAAAAAAAAACAAAAAAAAGAAAAAAAAAAACAAAAAAAAAAAAAAAAGAAAAGAAAAAGAGAGAATTAATTAATTTTTTTTACCCGAATTGTCTTGATTGGAGGCTTGTTGATTTTGCGTAAATAAGATCTGATGTGTTTTAGTTTCTTCAGCTCTTTGGTTGGATGGAAAAGAGTTTGGTTTTTTGGTGGGATTTGATGGGAAATGGAAGTTGAGAAAACAGAGGAGAAAGAAGTAAAAAGCAGAAGGAAAACAACAAAACAAGAAGAAGAAGAAGAAGAAGAAGAAGCCATTTTGTTAGAATGTTTTCGGGGAAGTCGTTTGTTTTAGTGTAATGATGTGAGATTTGTAAGTATTGAGGTTGTCTGGTTGTATATGGATGAAGAGAAAAAAGAATAAAAAAGAAAAGAAATCATTTACTTCATTTTCTCTCTAATATCAATTCTCACTTACAAAAACCCAAACTTTTGTTTTGTTTTCTTCTTCTTCTTCTTCTTCTTCTTCTTCTCTGCTTCACCATTCCCAACATATAATATAAAAATACTCTCTCTCTCTCTCTCTCTCTCTCTCTCTCTCTCTCTCTCTCCGGCTTTGCCTTTCTTACATACTTCAGGATTGAGCTTTAAAATACACCCATTTTAACTTTGACATCTACTTTTTCCATATCAAGCAGTCAAAAATAAAAAAATAATAATAAAATAAAATAAAAGGACTGTGCTTCAAATTTCATTTCTTAACAAAGATGAAAGAGAAAGAGGGATTCAAACTTTAGGCAGTACTGTGTGGTGCAGACAGTTAGGATTTGGGTGGAATGGCAACCACAATGGGAAATTGGAACAATCTTTTGAATTCCAAGAGCAACTCAAAAAGGAAAAAAAAAAAAAAAAAAAAAAAAAATT
>QLSR01000371.1:875793-889679 GCA_031780015.1 Citrullus colocynthis
GAAAAAAAAAAAAAAAAAAAATCACATTCAAATCTTATATTAAAAATTATGTTTCTCCCCTCCATTTTCCAGTAAAAAAAATATATATGTTGATTGTTTTAGAAGTTGCAATAATGCTATTCGAGTAGAAATTCGAGGAGAATTAAAAATATGAAACAGTGTGGTATTCAAATTTTTGTTTTAAAGCATCGTCACACCATTATTCTAATTTTTGTATGAAATTTTAAAGGATTTTGTCCAAATAGACCGTGTGCTCAAGTGTAATTCAAAGATTAGATGAGTATTTGAAGGAAGATTCGGTAGTTCTCTATTCGAGAGGAGGATTGTTGGAATGTGGTTAAAGTTTTACATTCCGAGAATGATCATGGGTTTTCGAGGGAGGACAACTATGTCTAATGGTACGAGGTCATTTGGGTGAAACCAAAATCAAAACCACGAGAGTGTGTATTCAAAGTGGACAATATCGTATCATTATAGAAATATGTGAACGTCCATCGACTCTAACCGGTCCGTTGTAGAAATGATTGTGGTTTAAGACAGTCACCTACACCAACTGGCCAAACCACTCCATTTCCATTCAATGCCTTTTTCTGCAGTTTCAGTACATTAATGTTGTGTCCTTCTCTCCTTCATTGGCAACTCTTCGAATTTTGATGTACACTGAATGTTGAACCCATTCATACACTAAAATTTATTGACTTCTGTTTGGTAATTTTCTTTTTGTTTTTCTCTTAATTTAAGCATATTACTGCTCACTTTCTTCTAATAATTTGTATTTTTTTTTTAAGGGTAAGAGTTGTACTTTTAACTAAATTTCAAAAATAAAAATAAAGTTTTAAAAGTATTTTTTTAGTTTTCAAAATTTAGTTCAATTTTGAAAACATTTGTAAAAAGTAGATAACAAACATAGTCTAAATTATTGGATTGATCCTTGATTGGTTATTTGACGTGATACTAGGGCGGAAAGTCGTGTTCTTGAACTTCTGTAAATGTCTACTTGCTGGCTCCTTTGCCAATTTCTTAACCCACACGTGAGAATCAATGCTGAAGTATTTGTTACGAAATCGACAAATAAAAAATACAATAATCATAAAATAGAAGAGAATCAAACAAAAATTTACGTGGTTCACCAGCAATGTGTTAGTTATATCCACAAGGCAAAAGAAGAACAATTTTATTAGGGAGAATGTTATAAAATACACAATTGTGATGTCTTAGGATTAGAGAGTTTATACAGTGCACTTTTCTAGACCCTAAGGTTATAATCATAAATTTACTGTAACCAATCAACTTAAGTTTTCAGCGAGGCAACCATACTTGACTTTTAGGGAGACCCACATACTTAAGTTTTTAGTGAGACTCTCGTATTCAGTCGTTTGAAGCGTCATCCAACAAATTCAAAACATTTCAGCAGTATTGATACATCTAGATTTACTGTAACCAATTAACTTAAGTTTTTAGGTGGATTAGTGATGAGAGGTGAAAATCTTAGTTTAGGTTGCAAAAATTAGAAGAGGTGATTGATATAGAAAACAACTCAATTTTTGTGGTGGGTCATTTTCAATGATTATTTTCCACACCATGAAGGGGGTGGGGATGGGGGGTTACTTTTTGGTATGTGCAATTCTTTTTGACCATCAAAAAATAAATTTTTTGTTTTTGATTATGCAAAATCATGTTACCCATTTCCTCACTTCCATAAATAACTCAATCACAAAGCACTATTGGGAGTAAGGACAGAGAGAGATTTTTAACTTTTTGATATAATCACTTCATTTATTTATTTATTTATTTATTATTATTATTATTTTTTTTTTTTTTTTTTTACCATCAAAATGGATCCTATTTTTATGTCTTAAGTCCCCATATTACTCATGTGCTCATTTCCATCAAGAAATCAGTTTAAAGATTTTTGGTGTGAGAGATGAAAGAGATTGATTAATTGCTTTTAAAATAGAATGATCATCATCCTAAATAAATGCTAATTCATGTCTTCCATTTGGCCTAATTTTTACACAATATTGAGTAAAAATGTCTGTTTGCAGCATGTAGTGTACCAAAGAGAAATGATTTTGTTTTGGTCCACCTCCATTTTTCTCATCATGCTTGCCCATTGGATATCATTATTAACTCTGTATTTTTTTTTTATTTTTATAATATATATATTAAACAAAATACCAGAAATTTCGCCATTATTTAAAAAATACTTGAGTAATATCTTTCTTAACTTTTCATAAATGTTTCAAAATTACCCTTTTAAGTCAAGGTTAATGAATAGTGATTAGGTGCAACTTGAGATGTGCCTAATCTCCGGAAAATCTTTTCTATACATTGTAGAAAAAATTATTAAAAAAAACTACCACGAGATAGATTTTTATTGATGGGTTGCACAATAGATAAGTGCAACCCAAATAGTCTTCAAGTTTTTTTAAGTAAAAATGGAAATTGGAATATGGAACAACGTGGCCGTGACCTAAATGAAAATTTGGGTAATCATACTGTTTCATCATTATATCATTCCAGATGTTAATTTTCATTCGAAATTCTAAAATGTAATATTGCAACTTGTTTCGAAGAATATGTGTGTTTTTTTCCAAAGGAATTTAGCTTCTTTTTAATTTATTGAAACTTATGGAAGAAAACAATATGAGCAAATAATTGTCTATCACCCCTAAACCATTAGATCCCAAATTGAAAGATCTTTCATTATGTTATTGTCACCATCTTAAGCAATAATTATCATGGTTTTTGTATAAATATTAAGATTAGATCATCAAGGAAGTGAAAATACAAATTGGAGAAAAAGGTGAAAGAATTATGTTGAAGCTCATTATAAAGCTTCACAAAGGTTTTAACTTAGCTTGTAAGAATCCCAAACTAAGAGAAATGAATAATGGAATAATATAACAGCTAAAAATTCCACCATATCTTGATGACTAAATTGGAAGAGAATGAGATTTTATTCAAAGCAAAATTTACTTTAGGGATGACACAAGTGGATATTTTGGAAAAAGGAATCCAAAATCTTCACCATATACATTTGTGAGTGGCCATATTTTTGTGCAATATCATTACACAAATAGTAACTTCTCTATTTTGCCCTTCATTTACAATCATAACATCATTTTTCTTTTTTAAAAATTATCTTAAATAGCAAACATGCTAAAAATATTTACAACTAATAGCAAAATACACCGTCCATTTGCCATAGATCGCGATAAATTACTATCAGTGAAATTTTGCTATATTTTAGTTCTTTTTGTCATATTTGAAAAGAGCTTTTTTTTTTCTTTTATTTTTTAACATTTCAAAGTCACCGTGGACAATGTTAATTAAGGATAGGATTTTAAAATCCTAACAGTCTCATTGTAAATAAAACCTCATTTGGATAAAGGGTATAATAGTTTTAGGGTTTAGAATTTAGAGTTTCAATTAAACAAAGTCTTTCATTTAATAATTAATCATTCGTCTATTCATTCATAAGCCTATTGAAAATTTGCCATTATCTATGTCAACATATCTCAATCAAAGTGCACCATGCTATTTTATTTAATTGAGATCTCTATTTTCACACACCTCGTCGAGTTGTTTGACATTTGAGGATTACATGATCTCCAAATATGAAAATTCAGATCTATAGTGGATAGAATAGTTTCATATAAATATAAAAATTCAAGTGAATTTTCATGTTGTCCTCCTAACTTTTAATTTTGTATCTGATAGGTCTTTCAGTTTTAGAAATGTCAAATAAACCCCTAATAGGTCCTTAAACTTTATGAAACTATCTGATAGGTCATTTAACTTTTAATTTCTATTTGACAAGTCCCTCAACTTTCAAAATATCTAAAAATTACATAGACTTTCAATTTTGTGTTTAATAGATTTTTCACATATTTAACATTCTTTTTTGTTAAATCTAACGAATTTATTATGTGTAAAATTGAATTTCGTGTCCAATAATAGATCATTAAAATTTCAATTGTTAGACATGTATTTTTCTAAAGTTAAATGACATATTAGATACAAAATTAAAAATTCATAAATTTATTTAAAAAAAAAAAAAAAAAAAAACCATTTAACACAAACTTAAGAAGAGAAGTACAACAAAAAAGAGCATAATTCGATTAACTAATTGTTAGGAATTAAAAAGTTTGTAGTTGGAATTTCCAAGGAAGTAATATAACCTATTAACCAAACTCATCAAATCTAGATTTTCAAAGAAATAGAAAGCACTCACTAAAGCATGCATGTTGGCAAATAATTAATAAAAATTTGGAAATTAGAAAAATAGCTAAAATCCATCCCATTCATTCATTCATCCATCCAATCTTTGAATCCAAACTAGAACAAGCTTTGTTAAAAAAATAAAAAAGAAAAAAGAAAAAAGAAAAAGCAATGATGCCCCATGAGGGGGTGTGGCTTAGCACTAGCAAATATAGGAACAAAATGGGATGGACATTACTCAAGTTTTCTTTTTAGGGCTCTTGGAAGTGGTGCTTCATGCTTCCCACTTTCAAGAACTCCCCTTTTATTTTGCTGGCTAGGATTTTTCTAATAAGTTAATTAAATAATAAAAATTCTCTCTTCTTTTCAGGCAGACCCACTTCACAATACAACACCTCAGCAAACAGCAAAGAAACTGTTAAAAGGACAAAAGTGGAGGAATATTGGACCATATTCCACAATGCCTCATCCTCTCATTGCAACCAACAACCAACTTATGAATCAGCCTTCTCAATTTCTTGCACTCTCAAAAACCATGCCTTCTTTATAATCATATATACTCACTTCTGGCTATATTTGTATATACCTGACTTTGGTTTTGGTAAATGGTGTTACAAATGGTGGCCCAAGTTACTCTCATGTGATGTGAGACCCATGAGTTCAATTAGTTTTAATATGTTTAATTGATTCATAAAACATTTAATTTTCTGTTTAATAATTTTCTTACATCCATATTCGAATATTTCAAAAATTAACCTAATCTTTTTTTTTTTTATATATATAAAATTGAATTTTATGTCTAACATAGCGATTTATTCTTTCAATTTTGTCCTGTCATAAAATGTGTTAAAAGACTTGTAAAACATAAAATGAAAATTTCAAAAATCTATTGAAAAAAATTGAAAATTAATTACAAGTTAAAAAAAACCAAAAACTAAACTTGAAATTTATCTAAATTTAATTATTTTTCATCACCCATCTTTAAATAATAAAAGCAGAATTAGGTACTTTAAAAAAAAAAAAAAAAAAAAAAATGGATGGTGAGAAATGTTTTGTCCTTATAGAAATAGGGTAGGTATATTTCTTTCTTGGGGGGTGTTTCTCCTATATTATCTAATATTACTAGATTCCTTTTTGGATATTGAATGAACAAAAAAAGAAAAAGGCAAAAATAGAAAGTTTCAACAAACTAATTCTAAACTGAAAGTTGTGTCACACTGTTCATAATTCATATATTTCATTTCAAGAGAGTCAATTTATGAGGCAGCATGCTCCACTTAGGCAAAATGAATGATGCCTTGTGTTCTAAAGCCATAGAATGTGTACATGTTATGTTTTCAAAAGTGCTGTGACCACTAATAAAGAATATAATAATAATAATAATAATAATAATAATATTGGAGTGTTGAATTTTTGGTGGGAATGGCACTAAATTAAACCTTTGAAGAAGATGGTGATGTGAGCTTTGATGATCATTTGAATGTGGAGGCCACATGATGCTATCTTTGCAATACAAAAACTGCAACTCTTTTTACAAACTTTATGAAAGGAAAAAAAAAAAAAAAAAAAGGCAAAAGTTTCTGTGACTTTTCAAAAGTATCATCAAACAAAATTTTGTATAAAGAGTTTAAACAAATTTGCATTGGAGAATTCAAGTAATTTTGAAATCTTTCTTTCTTTTTGAAAGTGTCATGCTAAGGTAATAATATGCTTTTGGTTTTGTTTCTTTTAACATATACTTCAAAAGCTGGTCAAAAAAACACTTGGCTATAAATTTAATTTTATTCTGTTTTAAAATACTTTGTTATTAAGTAAAAATACTTTATTTTTGCAGCATGTATGAAAAGGAAAACAAATCAACATACAAGTGTTTTTAAAAGTTAGATTATAAATTTCATATCTCAAATTTGGGTTTTCTATATATGTTCTCAATCAACTTCTAAAAGCGTTTAATATAGTTAGTTTTGTTCCAATAAGTCAAACAAATTCGAGGTTTTTAAAAACTTAATTGATCTCTTAGATGTAAATTTGAGTTTTGCGTCACTCTAAACAATTCTAAAAATCTTTTAAAATATCAAAATTTAAGATTTAGAATCTATAATTTTGAAAATTTAGAAACTAAATAACCACAGATTTAAAAAATACTCATCTGTAATTTGACCTAAAAATCATCTCAAACACAATCTTAAACTCCACCCTAGTGCTGAAAGCATTATGAGCACTATGTTTTAGTTTGGCCACTCAAATTGACAATAAAAAAAAGAAAAATGCAACAACCAAGAATCATGAATAAGAGGAAAATGAGGTTCTGACCAGGGGCTTAAAAGTAAAGAAAAGACCCTCTTTTTCTTGTCCCTCAAGAGCTATGCAATTATCAATTAAACACCCAATTTGAACACAAGACAACTTTCTTTGAATATTGCTGAAGTTTGGAAGATATAAAATCAACAAGAATCAGCTCTGAAACTGCAAAAGTAGATGTGTTTCCTTGTTGGATAAGCATGTTTTTGTGCCAAGAGCATAAATTCCAAGTTAAAGAATGATAAAAAAAATAAAAAAAATAAAAAAAAAAAAAGAAAAAAAAAAAGTTGGTAGGGAATATGAATTGGATTCTCCATAGTGGTAGGTAAAGAATAAAATTCTTGTCAAATCAGAAATGAGTTGATCATATCCCTTCATTTGTAAATTTCTCATATAAACTCCAACATGAATGTAAAATTTTCCACTTTTCATAAAAGTAATTTCTTCCTNCCCTTCATTTGTAAATTTCTCATATAAACTCCAACATGAATGTAAAATTTTCCACTTTTCATAAAAGTAATTTCTTCCTTTTTTGACAGATGTAGAAGATTTCTTGTCTGCTTGTCTTTGATTCAAAATCACCTGTAGCATAAAGAAGACAGATGGGATAGATTTTGTTTTCTTGGGTTTCAACTTGGTTTGAGTGAGGTTAAAACTTGAAGGAGTAACATCTTGGCTAATGAAGTTCAATAAGTTTGAAAATCTTCAGGAATATACAGATTTAGCTCAAAAGTTAAATGGTATTGTACCTACAAAACCATGTTAGGTATTTAAACACAAGAAACTAATAAATATATGACACTTACCAAAATATGATCCTCTCCCCTCTAACTAATTGTCACTCTGCCCTTCCTAATATCCTATTACTATTCCTTACATATCTTTCGTTATGGAAGGACGTATCAAACTTAACATTTTCAATTCTAAATACTCCAAATTTTTTTGAAGAGATTTCCACTCTGGATCCTTCATGAGAAGGAGAAGGATCTACAGATCAATCTAGCAACTGCAATTCCATCAAATTGAAACTCCTGGTTATGTCACAAATCACTAATTCCAGCTTTTTCAGCATGTAACATGCAATAAATGAAAGCAGTGAACTTTGTTGCAGCATGGTTCGTGTGTATGTTTCTTTTAGTAATCTTGGCGTGTCTATTGTGGGAGCAGGTGAAGTATGGAGGAAATCTTCTGATAAAATAAAGAAAAGAGAATAATATGTGATTGGGTAATTTATACCTGCTCTTTTCCAGTATAAATTTTGTAAGTGAAAATGATCAAAAAGCCAAGTGTTCTGTTCAAATGCATGCTAAGTGACAGTTGATTCTTTAACTTTCAAGGAAAAAGAAGTAGAGAAAGAACTTCAGAATTCTATTCTTGAAACTCCCATCTCTTGAGCATTTGTGGTTGATTTTGTTTCAAGCAAAGCATCCAATCCATGTTCTCATTGAAAGCTAAAAGGAAAACAAAGAAAGTTAGCCCGCACATTCTTCTAAGTGACAGTTGATTCTCTTGGAAAGGGTATCTGAAAAGACTGATATTTTGTGAACTGTTATTTCTTTCTTAAGTTTCTCAAGGTCTCTGCCACTGTCAATCAGCCCATTGCTAATACTACCATGATCCATGATCTCAGTCAAGTAGAGTAAAAATCAAGAGTCATTTTTTGTCATATGCTTCTCTGCTAACTGCATTTGCTCTTGAAAAGAATGTCATCAACAATAAGGGAAACTTCGAGATTAGCTGAGGCCTCAATCAACAGTATCGTCCGACGGATGGTTAATCTTCCAAGAAACATATTAGGAGGATTTTCAAGAGTTATGAATGGAGGAAGAAGAAACCAGACTCTGCCATCCAGTTACCAATACCAGATTCTGCAGCAGGACACACCAAATGTCCCGGAAGAATGGTCTTTCCTCACCAGTTTCCAGTACCAGTATGGCTCGATGCACCCTTTTTTTTACGCATGTCGATTCCCAGAAGCCACGAAGATAGCAGAAGATGAACACAAGTTCTTATTCTTGTATCTGCACTCACCAGATCACCCATTCACACCCTCTTTCTGTGGGGAGACACTGTGCTCAGAGCTAGTAGTGCAGTTTCTCGATGCTAACTTCATCTGCTGGGGAGCAGTTGCAAACAGAGAAGATGGACTATATATGGCTACAGCATTAGGAGCTACCAGCTTCCCTTTCTGTGCCGTAGTTGCTCCGGCTCCAGGTGAAAGCATAACAGTTCTACAACAGGTTAGTTAAGTTTGAGTTCTAGATCTTCTGTTTTGATTTGACTTTGCCAATTATGTCTTAGAAAGCAAAAGTTGAGATCATGCTGAAGTTTGATCTTCTGCTTCACCTTTAACTAGCTTGAAGGGCCAGTCTCTCCAGCTGAGCTGGTGGAGATTCTACAGAGGACAATTGAGGAGCAGGGATCAGCTTTTGGTAGCTCCAAACTACAGCGACAAGAAAAGATAAGAGCAGATCGCAGGATAAGAGAAGAGCAAGACAGAGCATATCATGCCGCTCTCAAAGAAGATAAGGTATGATCTTCTATGATGTCCCAATTCGGATATCTTAATCACCCCATCTAAACTCAAAATTTGCAATATTACCCTCGATCGGTTTCAAAACTATCTAAAAATCCTTTAGAATTTTGGATGAAAACACGACCTAGAACAATATAGTAGTAACTTGGAACAAAAAGCTGAATATCACACCGTTCTAGATTGCCGCCACATAGTTCCAGGTCAGAATTTCTGTCTGAAATTTTAAAGGATTTCTACTCTAAGAGTAGCTGCAAATCATTTATGAAAGGTCAAGGGTAATATTGCAACTTTAGCATACTAGTACTTTTATAACAAAACGCAATTCTATAATTTTGCAACTCAAAATTTGGCAATAAATCAACCTGGATGCCTGATCTAGGAAAGGGAAAGACTTAAAAGTCTACCTCTGGTGTTACCAAAAAAAGAAAATGATGAGAGGGTCAAGCAGAATTCTCCAAATAAACAGCAAAATATAGTGAAAGAACCTACATTTACTGGTGAAAATCCAAAGAAGGATCCTGTAAATAAAGGAAAAGATTCTGAGCCTAGTTCCCAGGTACATAAACTGCACAAAAGCAGAACTTTGATCTAATATCTTTCTAACATTGAACTCATTAAGTCTAATTAACACTTGATTCATCTTCCAGATACTAATAAGGTTTCCAAACGGAGAAAAGAGAGAGAAAAGCTTTTCAAGCATTGACAAGGTGAAATCAATTTACAGCTATATCAATTCGCTCGGCCTGCCAGGTACTCAAAACTATAGATTGATAGCAAGCTTCCCAAGAAGAGTATATGGTATGGATGAGATGAATATGACTCTGAAAGATGCTGGCCTTCACCCAAGAGCAAGCCTGTTTCTAGAGTGTCAATGATGTCATTTACTTTCATGATCTCCATAGTTTGGCAATGATAAGACTTGATCTTATTCTGTTCCAGCTTAGCAACTACTTTGTTTGGGATACACAATTCTGATATCTTATGCAGCATAAGCAACAAGCAAAACTTATTGAATGTCTGGCTATAATAATAGGTTTAGGGAAACTGACTTATAATCTATAACCAACGCGTTAGAGAGGTGATTCATAGTATATAAATAATGACCAGCATCAAGAATTCACGAGTTTAAATCCCCCAACTCCCAATTCAAGAAGAGAAAGAAAAAGAAATACTAAACAAGTGAAATTTTAAACTAAGCATTAGCAGAAAAAATTACGAAATTTGATTTTGGCACCTTGCAGCTCTGCATTTCTTTGCATCTCATGTGACCTAACCACGCTATCTATTTATTTGGAACTGTTTCTTTAAGTGAATACTATCCCTATAGACCAACATGGATTATTTCAACGCGTTTTTGTTCTCACTCACATGTCTTTTAAAAAATAAAAAAATATCCATGATTGCTCCAAACCAAACACAAACTGAAATAACAGTGCACTTTGTTAGTATTTACAAATAATAAAACATAGCAAGAGTTAATTTAATTAACTAGGACAAGGGGAAAGAAAAAGTGGAAAACCAACAAGCAAAAAGAAGCTTAATCATATAGTCTAGAGAAAAGATGGTTTATTATACTACAAGATTGTTCACTGTAAATGATTTAACGAAACTTTTGGCTTTTTCAGTAAAAGATTTGCCAAGGACGAACTACTGGTTTCCTCATCAAGAATTAGTGCCTGAAATTGAAGGTGTAACTTCTTATTGGTGTTAGAGACAGAAAGTTACATATCAAACGCAACTGGTCAAATCTCCTTTTTATTTAGCTAAGGGAAAGATAATAAAAGAAATTTGATTCCCATCATTTCTTTTTTAGGAATGATTCCATGGTCTAAGTTTGAAACACAGAAAAGCGAGGTGATTGGAATTCCAATTAAGCCTATATGTGAAATTTAATATGCACCAAAACCGGCAATCATAGGCTTCGAAAAAAAAAAGAAAATTGATAATCATAGCTTCGTGACTGTCAATAATAAAAAGCAATAGATCCCAAGTGTCTACCGCGAACTCTTGTCTTAAACATTTGAAACTACTCAATGCAAAGCATTATCGCGAGAGTAGACTAACAACAAATACACTTCTCTTTCATTAATATTTCCACTGCAATATCAAGATTACCAAACTTTTTTTCTTATTGGGTCGGTTTGGTTTGGTTTGGATTGAATCAGTCACATTAATTAATGCATGTAGATAATCGTTTGGGTCCTCGAATTTGGATGAGGCCTAACGTTCAATTATTTATCATTTTTGGTAGAAAAGTAGCCTTCTGGCTATGGCTCTTCAAGTTATTTTTTCGGTCTATGCAATCAAATGGCTTTGTTCATTGCTCTACCTAGTTGGATATTTATAGTGATGTATCTCTAGATCTCTACCTCTTGTAATTGTTCACTTGATTTTTTGTTCTTTGTGTCGTCTTATTAGATGATATAATATTAAATTTGTCTTCACTCATTAGCTTAAATTTTTGGATCAACAAGTGATTAACAAGAAAAGAACCAACTGTTTCTCCTCTCTCTCCCTTCAAATCCAGCCAATCTCCTCTCCTTCAATCGCCTAGGCGATTTAAAAATTGAAGTCCATGCCCTCAATCAAAGATCTTGTCGGCAGCTTTGTCCGAGCTCCAAAAATCCAACACAAAACATATATGTGTTTTTCGATTTGACGAGGAATGAGAGGAAAGAATGGGCTAAATGGGAACGTCAAGCCCTTGCACGCATTCTGGGGACAAATCAATACTTTCACACACAACTGCATAAGAAAAAAAAACCATTTGGATTACTTTTCATTTGGGCCCAAAAAGAGGCCCTCCATACATACAAATTTCCCATCATGATGATAGAGTGAGGGAGAGTGAGAGAGAGGGAGAGATCTTGGGCTTATTTGAATGGGCCTTGCCGATGTACGGCCCAAATGATGCTCTTGACTGGTTGCTCTGCTCCGAATGAAATTCAACAACAAAGTTAGGAACAAGAGGGGAGAGAAAAAGAGGTCCCAGAACAAGATTCGAGCAGAATGGAGAATCCGAAATTATTACTCTTTCTTGTCAATCTCTTGTGTTTTCTCAGTCTTTGCATCGCCATTGAATCACCCCAATACACTATTGTTCATTCAGAATCCAACTTCGAAATCAGATTTTACAGAAAATCCACTTGGATGTCTGCTCCCGTTCAAGACCCATCTTTCGAAAAAGCTACGAAAAATGGTTTCCACAGGTAATTCCATTTCCAGTTGCGACATATTTCAATCCCATCAACCCCAAATTTACTCTTCCTCATCGATTCTTGGTAAACTTGGGAAAGAAGAAAGCATATCTAAAAGTTACCTAAAATTGACTGTGTTTGTGATCATCTTCAGTCATCCCTTTGGTTGACCGAACCTTTTATAATGATCAATTTGCACAGACTGTTCCAGTACATACAAGGTGCCAATCTGAATTGGTCAAGAATTGCCATGACTGCTCCTGTCTTGACAAGCATTGTCCCTGGGGCTGGCCCTCTTCACTCCTCCTCTTATCTTGTTCAATTCTATCTGCCACTTAAGTTTCAAGCTTCACCCCCTCTTCCTCTTCCTGAACTGAAACTGAAGCCCTCTGGTTGGGAAGCTCACTGTGTTGCAGTTAGAAAATTCTCTGGATTTGCAAGGGATGAGAAGGTCATAAAGGAGGCAGAGAAACTTGCCACCAGCTTGAGTAAGTTCCCTTTGGCGAATTCCACCTCTGAAAGGGGTTATGCATATGCCATTGCACAATACGACTCTCCCTTCCGGTTGATCGGACGAGTTAATGAAGTCTGGGTTGATGTCGATGCAGACGATTTGGATGAATGTAAATCCAGTGCCATTGCTGCATTTTGAGCTTGAAATGTGGAGGAAGAAATCATGTTTCAATATGTTCGTATGGACTTTGCTGGATATGTATTTCAGTTTCGGTTAGTTTCACTTTCATATGGTCCTCAATGTTATGTACTTCAGAGACAACTCCATGTCTAACACACTGTCCGAGTGAACAAGTATACTTACATAAAATGGAAACTTTGCAATAGAGGGGTCTTTATAAATTCAACAAAATTTGAACTTTCTCAACATGAATCACTATCACATCTAGCTAAAAGAAGATTCTTGATGTTTTTCCATACTGTTGATGTATTTGATAATTGATACTACAGCTATCTTACAGAATGAATCAAATGTATAGGACACTAACTAGATCACCTCTGAGTCAGTTCGGCCTGTGTTTTGGAAGGGCATAAGATGGCAAAGACGCCCCGGCCGCAGCTGACTTTCTGCCTAACATAGGCAGCTTGATTTGATTATAATAAACAACCAATAGAAGACACAGAAGTAACAAAAATACATATACAGGCTCAATTTTTCCCAAAGTTGAATTGTGATTCCCAGCTGTAGTTGTTGTACTTGAACTCGACCATAAGTACTCTCCCTCTATCAACGCGGCTCCTAAAGTCCAGGAGACATCTGGAGGGCCAAAAATCACTTCTTTGTTGCCAAGACAAAGAGCGTCCTCAATGAGAGATGCCATATAAGGTAACTGGAAACAATATTGCCACAAACTACTCTGGTTTGCTGAAATACTTCTCATCATATCAGCTTCAGAAGCAGAGCATAATTCCAGACCTCTTTCCCATATGTTTGTCCAATTGGCTCTTGTAGACAGATTTAATGATTGATATACTGCAAAGAATCCTGATAGAGCATGAAAACGCGTGGTGGGAATGGCCACAACTGTATTATTACCCCCTGCCATTACACAGATGATAGTGAATTAAGAATTTGAACTTAAATCTGTTCAATGGGGGGGGGGGGGGGGGTGTGT
>QLSR01000371.1:889929-935565 GCA_031780015.1 Citrullus colocynthis
GGGGGGGGGGGGGGGGGGTTGTATATTCTCAAAAGATCGTTTGAAATGATAAGAAAAGCCTTCTTACTAAATATCTTAATAGACTAACAGGTGGCTAAATGGAGGAATATACACAGTAATCCACGTTACAGATAAGTAACATAAGTTATGCATTCCATTCACCATTTAATCTGCTACTAATTTATAAATAGATAATTAGAAAGAAACTCTACATCTCTTCTGAGTCCTGAAAACAATAAGGAAATAGACGTATATATTCTGCCAACAATCAGGAACATGATAAAAAGGATTGCCATCAGATAGAACACGTAGTGATACATACCATTTGAAGATGACGGGCTAGCAAGACATTTTGTAGCATCTATAGGCTCCGACCAAGCTAAAGTGCTGGAGTTGATTGCAGCAGCCCTTGCAATTCGTTTACACTGCTCCCAATTTGGGTTCCCGACCAAATAAATAGGAAGGCCAGTTTTGCTGATTTGATGACTCAATTTTTCCCGGCCCGAGTTGTCATGACTTAAACAATTGTAGCATGTATATTTTTGCATAAAACTTGAACTAAGACAAGGATGTCTGAGCTCAACTGTAGTCATGTTACTTTCTCCAAGTACCTGTGTTTGATTGAGCAAAAGAAGAGTCCTATCAAATGCCTCGTTCAAACCAAAAGCTTCCCATGAGAAAGCCAAAACCTGATGCTCAATGGACCCAACTTTTGATCTCACAAACTTCATTTCTTCCCTTTCTTCCCTTTCACGGTCCGATTCCATCACAACCTGCAACGAGGAACCACCCAAATCAAGAATTCCCAAAGTGCCTGGCCTTGAACTGTTTCTAAAGCTCCCCATTTTGTAATTTAAAGCAACCCAACCATAATAAGCTTCTTCTATACCACTCAGCACTCTTATCCAACCTTTTCGATACATGAAAGAATGCTCCTTTATAACAGCCTCGATATCTTCCAAAACCTGCTTGGCGTCCTCATTTGCCAATCTCCTCAGTCCAGCAGTAGATAAAACAAAAATAGGAGTAAGTGGATGTTTCTCAACCGGAATCTCCTGTTCTGCCCACTCAATCAATGGATTCAAAGAAACCCTTACACCTGAAATATTGCCCACAAATTTGTCTAACCCCGGCTGGGTTTGCATACAGTGATAACTACAAGATTTCTTTCGAAGCGGACTTTTAGTTGAATTGTTAGGATAAGAACGCAATAAAACAGGCAAGTCACTACCACTCTTCACCCCCCATTTCCATTCATATACATCTGTTCGTGTGCCCGTGCTTCCACAGTCCACAACCACAGTATAATAAAGGTCTTTTGGTGCATTAGAAACTCGAGATTTATATGCCAAAATTGCACCACGTGAAATCACAAATGTTACTACGACAATAACAGTTATGCTTACTATCCACTTATGCTTAGATAATCTCGTTGGTGACAGCTTAAGTTTCGAAGGCGACTTGAGATCCATGGTTGAACATCAAGATGTAAGCATGCTAAGATCTACATTTCCTAGGTGCCCATTTTGCTTGAAACCTTTTCTATCAAAATTCCCTTTTGGAAGAGAACTATCAACGAACCTAACAGTAGCTAAAACATAATGCCCAGATGACTGAATTATTAGATCCAAGGATGTCATGGAAGGAACAACCACTAAATTCTACTTACGCCGAATCCCTGAACAGGGTTCATCGATTAACAGAACCAGCAAATGAAATCTGATGGATCAAGAATCGAGTATGTCCATTAAACTTAAATATAGAAAAATCGATTCGGCATCTGCTCTGGATGAGGTTTGGGATCGTTGTTTGTGAAATCCCTAATGAGTCAAAGCAAACCACGGCAATTGCGCATACTTCTTTATCAAATTACTAATTGCAAGTTACTAAATTTACAGAAAATCTCACACTTCTAAAGAAATCGTTTGATTTGGAAACATCTGAAACGATAGAGAGATGGAACTTACTGAGACAATATTTAGGAATCTCATCAATCCTCTAGTCCGCCACTGCGTCTCTCCCTCTCTCGCGCCAAAGCGAGTGATCACAGAGAGAGTGGCTTTGGTCATCGGACGAACAACCCGCGCAGCCGCGTTCCTGTCGATATATAATTTTGTTTTTTTTTCTTTTATTTTTTTTAATTGCATATATAATTTTGGTTAAAATACCGTTTTCGTAAGTTTCTTTCTATTTCACGCTTATATATTAGATTAGATTTGGAACTTTTCAATTAGTCTTCAAATTAGTAACAACAATTAGCTTATTATAATTAATTTATTGCTGATTTTTTTTAAAGATAAACAATTAGGGCCGTTTGATTTACTAGAAAAAAAGTATATATTTTTTAAAAAATTTATTTTTATTTAAACTCTTTTGATAAAAAAAAAATAGTTGAAAATGTACTTTAGTTGCTAAACAACTCAATTTTTTTAGAAATAATTTATTTTTTAAATTAAACATTTAAAAATGTATTTCAAACATATCCTTAATTTGTTTGTAAAAATATATTCACATATAGATTCTTTTTGCACTAAACTTGTCTTTATTATTCTATCAATTTTGATAGAAACTAACTTTACATAACTTAATTTAAGATTGATTGAAAATACATAGATTAAAATCGGACAACAAAATAGTTGTTTTTAAATATAGCAAAATGAGTGAAAATATTTATAAATATAGAAAAAATTTACAGTCTATCACGATAAATCGCAATAGACATTTATCACTAAGCAATAGACCATGATAAAAGTAAAATTTTTTTATATTTGTAAATAGGTTGATATTTTTCCATTAATAATAATTCCTCAAAAAAAATATATGGAGATTAAAATGAAATTGACTCTAAAGTAGAGGAGGTACTAACAAAAATAAACCTATAATTTTTTTTCTTAAAAATGACAATGTCGTTTTTTCTCTATTTAATAAATAAATTTATATTTTTTTAGTTTAATATGAAACATTGAGTAGGTGTTTAGGCTATCAATTTAAAGTTAATGGAGAGAGCTATTACAGTCCACTTCATGTTTTCAACTATTATTACTTACCATTAACTACAATATTACTATTTACAATTTTTCTTTGCTATAGTGTTTATTCTTTATTCCAATATTACTATTTTCTACTCATTCTCTCTTTTCCTATTTGTTATATTGTTTACTATTTCCTACCTCCATACTAAAATAACTCGCACACCAACACACATGCTATAATAATTCATATTAAAATAGTTTGCACCCCAAACACAAACTAATACAACCTAAAAACTATTATAATGAACATGCCACAATAATTACTAACTATAGTAACAAACTTAGTGCCACAAATACCCATTCAATGACTAGTGTGCATATATATATATATATAAGTCAAACTAGTTCACATCGACAAATTAATTTGTACTCCTAAATTTTACCAATTAAAATTTTAATATATTAATTATATCAATAGAAATCTTAAATATATAATAAAAATTAATTTACATCATGTGTTATATTTTGTAAGTACGAAGATTCGAAACTCTAACCTTATATGTTTTGTTTAATTATACTTACTTTGATTGATGATATAATAGTTATCGATTTATATACCCATAATATATAGAATAAATATGAGGAACGGACTAACATGTATAAACAACTATTATAAAAATTCCACTACCGACATCGATAAAGATTCAATTTCTCCACTTTAAATATAGAAATAAAAAAAATACTAGAAAGTCCAATTTTTTTTTTTTTTTTCAATTTAGCCATGTTTACTTTGACTGATGATATATTAGTTATTGACTTATATATCCATAATATATAGAATAAATAGGAGGAAGTAGCCAATATGAGTATACAACTACTATAAAAATTCCATTATCGACCTCGAAAAAGATAAATTCTCCGCTTAAAATATAGGAATTATAAAAAAAAGAAAAAGAAAAAAAGCTAGAAAGCCCAAATTTATCATTTTTTTTTAGTAACTCTAATTTTATATGTTCAATTTAGCCATACTTACTTTGACGGATGATATATTAGTTACTAACTTATATACCTATGACATATAAAATAAATAGGAGTTGACGAACAATATGCATAAAATTTGTACTATCAGATATGGTAAAAATAATAATAATTATAAAAAGAAAAGAGGAAAAAAAAAAAAAAAAAAAAAAAAAAGNCTTACTTTGACGGATGATATATTAGTTACTAACTTATATACCTATGACATATAAAATAAATAGGAGTTGACGAACAATATGCATAAAATTTGTACTATCAGATATGGTAAAAATAATAATAATTATAAAAAGAAAAGAGGAAAAAAAAAAAAAAAAAAAAAAACTGGAAAGCCCAAATTTATAGATCTTGGCCCAACTGGCAACCCCTTGCCTTCACTCGGTGGAATAACCCGAGTTTGGAGTTTGCTCAGTCCGGTCAACCCAATTTCTTAACCGGGTCGCTTATTTCCCATTCGGAATAGCCATTAACGCGACCTTACCCTCTGCTTTCGCTTTTGTGGCTTCCTTATCGTCTATAGTTCAGGTCCCTCAGAAACCTTCAATTCCCCGTTCCAGCTTCCTTCTCTTCCAACCCTCCACCTCTTCTTCTCTTCCTATGCGTTTTCTATTTCCACAACTTTGCTTGTCGACGGCAACCCTTTTGATTTCGTTTTGATCCTCTCTCTTTCTCTCTGCAGCCGGACTAGAAGGGGGCATGAATTCCAATTCTCCAAAGGTTAGTTTCGGATTTGAATTACCTGCTGTTTTACATGTTGGCCTTTTGTTAATCGAATTAGTTATTAGCTACTTCTTTTGCCTCTTTCGTTTCGGTTTTGTCCTTTGGTTGGGGATTGGTTGTTGGTCATTCAGTTAATTGCTGTTGGTACCGGAGTAAATTGATGAAGAAGCTAAAACTTCAGCATATTCAAGTCTTATGCCTGTCTGGTTTATGTTTTCTTTTAGCAGAATGTGCGAATTTTTTCCGGAATTATGTAGTTATTTAGTTGACCTGCGAGGGTTGTGGAGAAACAATAGAGGATAAGTCATTCCGATGCTGGAAGTCCTAGCTTCTGCCTTTGAATGTTGTGTCTGATCTCCCGACTCGACAGTTCCCCTTTGTGCAGTTCTGATGTGGTATCTGATAGTGTACGAAGCTACCTTTTTGCACAATTCAAGTTGCATGCTTTGATGAAGCGGGCATGTGTAGTAATGATAGTCTGTTGTAATTATTCAGCTCCTCTGAATGTGTAGTTTTGGAGATTGGGATTCGTTTTTCAATATGAGCTGAATGTGTTCTTCATTGTAAAATTACATTCTTCATATCAATACTGGGACGGGTTTGTTTTGAATTTTGAGTTTATAATTAGGCACAGAGATAGTTTGTCCATGTTGTCGTGCCATGTTTTTGTTATTCTGTCAACTGTCATATTTCAATACTTCTGTAATACAATAACAAGAGGCATGTTTTCACTTTGTTTGATTTCAGGTGCATTGATTAAATGATTTGGTCGTTAAGGTCTAGAAAATGGCCTTAATTACCCATCATCCTCAGGTATTTGAGAAGTCATAAAGTAAACTCCTCAGGATTTCAATTTAATAAGCTTTCCTTTCTCGTCCTTGGAACTTCTAGATCTATTTCAGGTTGTATTTTTAGAAAGGGAGTAGCTCCCATTTTCTTCTTTAGTATTTAACTCTTTTCATTTATGAGTAAAAGAACTGATCTGAAACGAAAAAAAAGAATAAAATGGAACTATATTTTAATACATCCAAAGTATTTGGTACTTGGGTGAAAAACGACCCATTTGTTGAGACTAAAAAAAAAGGTCTTGAGTGAAGTTTTTAGAGAATCATGAAGAAATTTTTAAATTTTATCAATTGGCTAAAAACTACCATGTACCCTCATCTTGATATTGTCTTCCATATACATCTGATTTTATACCCACGTTTTACTTTTCCTTGGTCGTGCGTAATCCTCGTTTGGTACAACCTTGGACGTGTTGTAGGGTTCTTATGCAGAATTTTCATCAAGATTGTCATCCTGGAATGGCTCTTTGAATTTAAAACGGTGTGTAACATCCGTTCGCACAGTTGGGAGAACTGAACACCGTACACCATTGAGGAGCAATATTTGTCTAAGGTAAGGCCTTTAAAAATCTCTTCAGCTTTTTTCTTACATTTTCTAACCTGTAAACAATTCTCAAATTAGAAAAATTTAATAGTTAACTGAACTTGAACCTCAAGCAATGTTCATCGTAGTTAAAAGACCGTACCAATTGAGATAATCTCAAGGTCATTCTACTTACTTTGTCAGTCGCCACTCTTGTGACTAAAGTGGCCCCCCAAGGACAGCCCCTGCTCCTTTGGCGAAGTTTTGTAGTCTTTGAGTTACACCAACTCAGAGGTCATGTTTTAGAACATTCAGGTGAGCTCAAAAAGATAAACCCTTGTTGTCTCTTGGAACGGGACCATGGGGTGGGTAGAAGTTCCCCAGATTAGTGAGGGTGGGCACATGATACTGGGTTATAAAAAAAACAAATTGTGACTAAAGTAGACATTCCATGTTGTCAATGTTCTCTGTGTCATTTTTGTTGGCAAGTTGCTGCATCGTGTTGTTTGTTGCCAATATATTTTGGGAAATGTTTGTGCTGAAAGTAGACAATTTTCTGTTCTTGTAATATTGAGATGATTTCTTACTTCTTAAGTGTTAGATTCAATTAATCCAGTAATTTAGCTTGCCTTCCCTTGAAGTTTCCCTGGTGTATGTGGGGATCCTTCTATCAGTATAAACAATGGTGTTGTGCTTGCCCTTTAAGTTTCTCTGATGTGCATGGGTATGCTTGTGTCATATTTACAGTGGTGTGTGCATCCTTGTCCCACCAACTCATGGAACTTATTTTCAGTGTAGGGACTCCTCGATTATGTGGTGCAAGACCCAATCTCTTGAGAGTTTCGGCGTTCAAAAGCAGTGCTCGTATAGATGATGAGACAAGTGGGGTAGCAAATGGATCCAAGATTCCCAGTTACTCTGTAAAGCTTAAAGATGGTGACTATTGTACAGAAACTCCAAAGGCAAACAATGTTCCACTTTGCTATGCCTCTGGAGCAAATGAGGATATTGCTCCATCTCCTGCTATTCAAAATTTGTTCAAGAAATGGTTGGAATTGTTGCGCAGACAACCTGTAAGTCAAGATGTGGATGGGATTCTGGAGGATCTGCCCTCAGCAGAGATGTCAGATACTCAGCAAGAGTCCAATAAAAAGGAAAGCAGCGAGATTCTACGAGGGGTTTGGTTCCACTTTCTGGGACTTAATGCAGCAGTGAAGATACCTTTGCTAATATTGTAAGTAGCTATTTTCTTGTTTTATGCATACTCTCCCGTAACATTGTTTTGATGTTATCTCATTGTTAACCAAAGATTATTCTGTAGCAACACTATTATCTATTTTAACTGTAGATTGTAGACGCTCCCTTTTTTATTGGGAAACGAAGCTTTTATTAAGACAAGGGAAAGAATTCTGAAGGTCAAATACAAAAAGAAACAGAATACCACGAGAGGGGCCTAAACAAGAAAAAAAAAAGTGGGAAAAAATGCTCTAACTATCAATGTTAAAAAAGATCAAGGGTGATTGCAGAACTCTTTGTTAAAACTAATAAAAAAGACCTCTTTGAACTTAGTTGTGGACAATGCCTCCCAATACTCTTGGGGCTTTCTACTTCTTTAGGAATTCTTCTATTTCCCTTGCGAAATATTCCGACCATTAATTCACAAAATAACTTGAAAGGTTGAAATGCCCAAGAACACCATGTTGCCTTGTCCCAAAACGGCAGGTAAACTACACCTCCCAGGATCAATTACAAGCCTTACATTTAAAGTCTTATAAAAAAGAGAAAAGAAAGTCTCTTATTGAATTTGTGAAATGTCACCCCCATAATACACGATCCAAATCCTCAAGACACTTGCATAAGGTGCATGACCAAGGCCTTAGCAGCTAGAAGAAGACATTGGAATGAAAATCAATAATGTTAAGCCTCCCATGTAAGTAAGACCTACCGGACAAAGAATTTGCCTTTCTTGGAGACTCTAACCTTTCACAAATAACAAAATAAGGAGGACTTAGGTTGATGGGAATCACACAATAGAGAGAAAGATGAACTACAAGAGAATGACCCAGATGTCCATGTTGGAACAGGATTTGAATCATCTTACACATCAAGACTACTCAATATTTTTAGCCCCACCCAGTTGAATGAGAGAGACGGGAAAGTTTGGATTTATCTAGCCATTCTTTTGGACGTAGTAAACACGACCTATCATTGATGAGGGATTAAGTTATAAGCAAAAATGTTAAATCTCCCAGTTTACAAAAATGCACCTAACCTTTAAGGTTGAGTAAGTACTAAAAGAATATTAAAGAGGGGACAACCCCAATATCTTTTTGTTGTTCTCAACTATAAAAAGATCGTCAAACTCAAATTTCATGGAACATTGTAAATCGTCCTCACCCCTTCTCTGATTCCTAATTTGCTAGTCCTAGGTTAACTTAGAAAGGAGTTAATGCTAGATTTATGTAGTTATCTGGAACTTTGTAAAACTGTGAATATCAACGACAAGCGTGGTAGTGTCAGTAGTATGAAAATGGAAATGTGATGGAGACATTAGTATTAGATTTACATTACATCTACATTTTCAAATGAATGACATTAGTATGCTTTTCCTTAATATTCATAAGGACGATTAATTTTCAAATGAATGATAATAGTATGCTTTTCCTTAATATCCAGAAGGACGATTAATTTTCAAATGAATGACATTAGTATGCTTTTCCTTAATATTCATAAGGACGATTATGAAAAGAATGTACATGCTCGACAATCTAATATGAATTCTTTTATGACTATGATTACCACGGTATATTTAATACTTCTGTACCATCCATAAACCATACCCTACACATCGCATAATGCATAGGCCAGGTACCAATCTTTTTATATTTTTTAATCTAGATGCCCTTCTTTTTTCAGTGTTCCTCTATACCTGGTGGTCAATGTGTTTTATGGGGCTGAAGTTTCAAGAGAATTGACTCCTCTTTGGATTTTGGGGCCCTTAATGACTGCTTTCTACATCAAGATGTTTCACTGGTTGTGTGCGCTCTATATCTTCAGCTTTAAGCAGATGGCTAAACTAATAAGGAACTCCCCCACTTACTACCAGACAGCACATCACTATATCGTACAAGGGAAACTTAAAGAAGAGTTCGTAGCTCGTTTCTTGCAGCCTATAATCAACATTAAGAACCTAGACTACAAAGAACTATCACAAAGAAAGCTCATAGAGTTAAGAGAGTGGGTTGTTGAGAAGTACCTTGACTTTGTGGAATCAATTTGGCCATACTACTGCAGAACAATCAGGTTTTTAAAGAGAGCTAATCTGATTTAGACTACACGGTTTGTATTTTGAGGCAGATCATTACCAAGAGCAAAGGCTAGATCCAGTTTCCTTCTCACATTTTCTATGAAGCATGATTTGTCATTAAAGCAGGGCTGGCCGACCACTAATGTGGGAATCTTGGTGTTTAGTGAGCTAATGAAAGATCAGAACAACTTGAGTTGTCTGATTTTTGTGATTGTTGTGATGAGGATGTAATTTTTTTCCCTTCTTGTCCTTTTAATTGGAAGAGGCCCCACATTATTTTCCATTTTTCCTGTTATAATGATGTATGTGTAAGCATTGTGAACTTGAATGTTACCAATCATCTTTTGATATTATATTGTTTCATATTCATTTTGATGTACTGAAACTCCATGAGGCAGGAGTTGACTAACGAATCGAAAGGACACCCCAACAGAACAAGGTCTAAGGCGACTGATTCTAAAGCACATATGGCTGAATCAGTGGTTGGCTTATGCTTTGACTTGAGAACTTCTAACCCACTATGTAGATTTCGATTAGTTTAATTCTTGGAACTTATGGCTGTGTTCAAACACACAAAATTAATTTAATGTTAGCTACAATGCATCTTTGGCTGTACTCTCGGCAATTGTAGCTCTTTATCTGTGTAATAACATGTTTCGAGGAGATAATCGGATGATAGATTCAATCTCAAAGTCTAAAATAGTTTTTGTTCCATTTTTTTTAAAATTTAAGAATTTTGGTTTCTTGTTTACGTCTATCATGAGTCAAAGTTACAAAATTATCTTTAATTTTCTATTTCTCTCTTCTTTTTCTTTCCCATTTTCCTTCCTTTGCGTCAATCATTCTCCATTTTTTCATTCTTCTATTAGTCATCAGTCATTGAAATGTTGATCAGAACATCAAATGCAATAGGGTGAGAGAGAAAGGAGATTGAGGGTGCGCGAGGGAGAGGAGACTAAGTGTGAGAGAGAGAGATAGAGAGGAGACCAAGAGAGAGAGCGTGAGAAAGAGGAGACTTAGAGTGAGTGAATGAGAGCAAAAGAGTGAGACAACGAAAGAGCAAGAACAAGAGGGGAATCCCTATGCGGAGGGTGTCGTTTTTGGTAAAAGGGTAAAAGAAAAATTCAATTTTATGATTTTGGATAATTCATCTGCTAGACCCATGTCTTAAGAGCCAAGTTGTACTTGGTCGAGAGGTTTGAATATATTTATTTCATATATTGTTGGATAAAAATAATGTTTTAGTTTATGGTTTTTAAACCTTATATATTGATTTATTGAAAAGGCAATACAACTTTTTGAATCGAACAAATAAATTATTCCAAACTAATCAATGATTAGCCACAATTTGGTTCATAAAACATGATGTCTAGCCACAATTTAATATAAAACTCTCCAAACTTGTCTCAAAATCAATAAGTTACAAAGAATCGATTGTAAACCTACCACTAGAGGCCACCTAATTAAAATTTAAATCAAATGCTCACATAGCCTAGAAAGTAATATATATATACTCAATTTTTTTTTCTTTTTGAAAAATACTTATATGCAATCCTGAATATCTTCTTTCTAAAGAACACAACAAAATAAATAAATAAACAAAAGTTCAATTGACATAATGTTTGTACTATCAACTTCGAATTGGGAGGTCAGATTCTCCCACCCCACATATTATTAAAAAAAAAAAAAAAAAAAAAAAATCACTTTGAGTGCTTATATTTTAGGCACAAATTGAAGAGCTAACAAAAGCTCGATTGATGAGAATATTAATGTTTACCATTAAATGATGGGGAATCGCACCGCGAAGCAAATTAAGATTATATTTTAGCATCCATGTCAAAATGCAAAATATCTTGAAAATTATATGTGTGGCTAAAAATCACGTTATTTGATATTTTTTTATTCCAAAACTACCCTCATTATTAAAATTTGGAAAACTAGTAAAACAATTTGATCTTCTCCTTCATTATTAATCTAGCCACATTTTTCCTGTATGTGCGTTACTCGAACATTCTGTAACAATTAGCCTTAATGCTTGAATTTTATCCTCACCTTCTCTCATTGACGATTGTGCTCATGTTAAAAATTATGTTTTCAGAATAAGAATTTTACTGGTTTTGATTTCGTCAATCAAAGTTTCTTGAAGCCGATTTCTTTGTTTTCGATCGTTTGTGTTTGCTGCTATTTTATTTAGCTTTTCTGTAAACACACTTTTAGAAAGCAAAGGAAACTGCAGTATATGCCATATTTGGAAAAACTACTTGAGGGTATTTGCAAAGAAATTCATCAATGTTTTGATGGTGTCTGTCTACTTGCCGCCATTGTTCGGCCTCTTTTGGCTTCTCATTATTCTCATCGTCCTCAACATTCTTCTTTTTATGTTATATTTTGTGTGTTCTTTTCCCTTTTGTTTAGGCTTGGACACATCGTTCTAATTTTTCAGTTTTGTTTTAGATTTTGAGGTTGATTCTATATGTTGTTTGTTGAATTGTATATCACCTATATGATATACATGATATTTCAATACAATGATATTTGTTAAAATCTTTACGTTAAGTTTTTCCCAAAATAATATTATTTCAAATGGATGGTCCTGTTTTTCTTTTTCTATTCCATTAAGGTGATTTTGTTTGGATTTGAAGAGATTGAGGTGTTTAGATTCATTAATATGGTCTGATTTGGTTTTCATATTTCATATTTTGGGAGTGAGTAGTGTAACTTATATTATTTATCTGATTGCTATTTGATTGTCATGAGATTGCTATCTAATTGCTATCTAATTTATATTTGATTACCATCTTTGATATTTAATTTCTATTTGAAAATTAGAGAACAATTAATATCATAGCAATCAAACAACCATCGAATAACAAATCAGTAAAATATAGCAATTAGATAGTAACCAGTGTATCAAATAGTAAGCAATCAACCAATAATCATGTAACATTTAGAATCATTGACTTTTTGATAATCAAATGGTAATCAAATGGCAATCAGATGCAATCACATATTAATTATTGCTATGGTTAAGCTTCCAATAGTTTAAGCATAGAGAATCAAATATGACTATATGATTGATATCTGATTTCTAATCTGATTGCCATCTGATTGATATTTCATTTTTATCTAATTCCCATGGTTGGCAAAATTTGTAATTTTGTACATTTTAATTTCATGGTTTGTATAATGATCTCCCATTTGATAGATTGATAAGTGATTTCCAATAAGTGATTGCTAATGATATACCCAATATATATACACACAATTTTGATAGATTGCTAAGTGATATCCAATTAGATGATAACCAGTGAGTTGAGTTGTGCACTTTATAATAAGGTATAGTATATCAATGCAATAGATTGCTAAGTGACATACCCATTATAAGGTATATCATTGCCATAAATAGACATGTGATATAACAATGATAGATATGCAATACACAAAATTTTGGTAATAATTTTTCATGCCTTGTGGTTTTACACTTCAGTACATTATCAATTAAAAGCTACGTGCTAATGGGAAAGTTTAACATAAAGTATAAAATAACAATTATATACAACATTGTTTAGTATCTTATCAAACAAAAACATAAAGTCTAACATCGAAGTCTAAAAATCTTCCAAAAGAAAAACATCTCATATCCATTGTGAAATCTCCAAGTCAAAACCAGGTGTTTGAATAACGCTATGTCTTTTATGCCTTGTTAAGAGATTTGTGTTTTTTTGTCATTTCTAAATCAACAACCTTAAGTGTCAGTTTCAATTTTCATTTTGGTCCTTCATTCTCTACTTCAAGCTTATTTAGTGAAGATTTCCTTGTTTGCATTCTATTCTCCACAACCTAAAAAAAAAAAAAAAAAAAAAAAAAAAAAAAGTTGAAAATGAGTTAGAAACAGTATGAGAAAACAATCATATGATTGGAAGTTAGGACTGAACAATGATACATACAACTATACCTAAAATAGAAGGTAATTAGATGGCAATCATAAAACAATTAAAAATTACTATCTATATGATATAAAATAAAGGCAATCAGGTGGCAAAAATATAAAGATAAAACACAGGAGAGAAAATCAAATAAAATT
Organism: Citrullus colocynthis; assembly: GCA_031780015.1. Classification (NCBI taxonomy): domain Eukaryota; kingdom Viridiplantae; phylum Streptophyta; class Magnoliopsida; order Cucurbitales; family Cucurbitaceae; genus Citrullus; species Citrullus colocynthis. Next base: position 903,416 of record QLSR01000371.1, read on the forward strand.
CAATCCAATACCTGATAAGCTAAACACAACACTCATAACTTTCTGCTTAGATTTTTCATAAGAAACATCCAATTTCACAATCACTTAGAAAAGAAAAACCAATCAAATCCATGAAAGAGAAAGAAATTGACATGTCGTACGTACCATCATTGCTGGAAAGATTTGAACAGATAATCAAGGAGAGTTTCCAAATCCAATCTTCATTCATCATCTTCCTCGTCAGTGGGTGTTGCAAAATCGAAAGACGAAGAAACCTAAGGAGGAAGATGAAGAAATTTCACAGTCACGGTGATCCTATATATTTCGATGTTGTGATTCTATATATTTTGAGGAAGAAATCGGGTGGGTATTTTCGAAGAAATCAAATAGTTGGGAAGAGGAATGAATCGACGTTGAAGAAGTGAAGGAACATGTGGGAAGGAGAAGGAATGGGCTTGAAGAAGTGAAGATGAAAAAAGCAAACCCTAAAGTTACGTGAAATGAAGAAGGAAGCACAAATTGATTCAAAAGTCATGAATATTTTTTACTTTTATTTTATTTTTTTTTCAATCCACGAGTGAAATTCGACTGAGCTTAAAGATTTTACCATTTTTTAAAATTCAATAAACATGGGTCATAGACCTAATATTAAAAAACATTTTTGACATTTATGCAACTCCACTTAATTGATTTATATCAAAATTGATAGAAAGTTTTAAGATTCACAATTGCTTGGCGACGCTCCCGATAATTCGAATTCGTGGAGGAACGAATATCCATATTTGATCGAGAGAAATTACGTGGTCATTGTCTTTTTCCTAGAAAAAGAAGATAACTTTGTCATGTCCTCCATGTAAATATGTTGAAGCCATTATATGGCTTTTGAATACGAGGAGGAAACGCCAATAAGATTGAGACTGATCACCAAGTTATGTCATGAGAAAAAGTATAGGCTAGGCATTATCATTTACTTGTACAAATTGAAAATGTTGAATCTCACTACAAATGAGTAATAAAAAGTTAAAAAGTATGAACATATCTTAGAGGATCAAGATCTTGAATATTTGAAGTTGTATGTGACTAATTACCCTTTCCCGGGAGTCGATGACTATTCATAGCAACTTGGAATATAGAATTCAAAGGGATCAAATAGGAAATGATACTCTGAAAATAAACAAAAAAGATTCAAACAAAAATATTGTTCGTGCGCAGCGCTTGAGGATGAGTTTGATTCCTAAGAAAAGCAAAAGGTAGACAATAAGAAGCATATGGGCAACAAATGGTCCAACTGATAAGCAAAAACTTTTGTTTCCTTGTCTAGGATTTTTTATGTCACCTTACAAACACATAACTCATTTTCACCAATATTCCTCAATGCCTTCTACAACTATACCAAAAATCCCATAACCTTCTCCGATTGGGTTCAAATAAATATATGTATCTTTTTATAAATGTTCGTACAACATAAAAAAAAAAAAAATGTTGAATACCAATAACAATACCATATCTTAGTTTGAGAGTAAAAATATTATAATCCTTGGTTTAAATAAATGAAAATATTATAGGTTGGGTTAGTTCATAGACATAACCCCTTCCAACTTGAAATTATTATTAAGTTTAAAAGTATATTTATTTATTTTAATTTTATATCATTTCATGATTATTTTGGATAATTTATTCTCCGACAACTCTTAAAAATAATTATTTTAATGGTTTGTGAAAAAAATTTATAGTATAAATTAAAATTGAGTTGTTAGTCTTAATTCATACATAAAAATAATTAAATAATTTTTTGATTAAATTTTTTTAAAAAATGCCCATGAACTATGTATTTTGTGTCAAAAATGCCCTTAAATTTAATAAATAAATAAATACCCCTGCTGTTAGTTTTGTATGAATGAAACCATTAAGATTTTGTTTCAAAAATGCCCTTGAACTTTTCAAAAATTTCAAAAATATCTTTAAAAAAAAAGGTTCAAAAATATCTTATTGTAAGTATATGAACAGAAACCATTAATACCTCGTTGCAAAAATAACTTTAAAATTTTGAAAAAAAAAAAGTTTATAATTGCTCCTAACATTAATATGGTGATCAATTTATTTGAAGTTTAATTAATTTTAAAACAAATTATATAGATATCCTTTTTTTTTCTCATATAGATTCTCTCGTTTTTCTCCTAATTTTTCAATTCTTAACTTATATCAATTTTCTCACCAACCAAAATTTTAAGTTAAAGCATAAAATCCTATAAAATCTCATAAAAATCTAAAATCAAAATCTCCCCTTAAACATACCAAAACCATTAGGGAAAAAAAAAAAAAAAAAAGGTTAGTAGTTGAGTATGTGTTAATAACTTAATACATTTTTTTATTTGACTATTTATTGTTTTGGCATGTTTAAGGAGACATTTTGAGTTTAGATTTTTATGAGATTTTATAAGATTTTATGTTTTAACTTAAAATTTTGGTTGGTGAGAAAATTGGTCTTAGCCGAGAATTCGAAAATTAAGAGGAAAATGAGAGTATCTATATGAAAAAAAAAAAAAATGAAGATATCTACATAATCTATTTTAAAGTTCTTTCTTTTTTAACTTAAGAAAACTTCAAACAAATTGATCACCATATTAATGATAGGAGCAAATTTAATTTTTTTTAATTTTAAAGTTAGTTTTGCAACAAGGTATTATTGGATTCTATTCATATACTTATGGAGAAGCTATTTTTTAACTTTTTTTTTAGTTAAGGGTATTTTTGAAACAAAATTTTAACGGTTTTCATCCAAAACTAACGACAATGGTATTTTTGAACTTTTTCTTGAACGTTTAAGGGTATTTTTGAAACTTTGAAAGTTTTGGGGTATTTTTGGCACAAAGTGTATGGTTCAAGGCATTTTGTATAATTTAACCTAAATTTTTTACCTACTAACATTTTATTTTTCTCAAAAAAAAATAATTTAAATAAATGACCCGAGTAACGGAACCAATTCAACCTAAATATTCGATGGTTGGATTGGGTTAAGTTCATCATTTAATAAGGATTATTTGGATTAAAAAACTTACCACCCAAACAATTAAGTAGGGTCTAAAATGTGCTACAACCCAACGTAACCCACGAACACCCCTACTCAAGCAAAAGGTAAGAAATAGAAAACAAAAAAAAAAAAACAAAAAGTTGTATAGTGATGGCTCAACAAACACATTTTCTGAATTGTCCATCAAAGAGGATAATCCCCATTATATGAATGGAAATATCTTGTCCTCTTCCAATTGGCTGTATTTTTTGAAAAGGAATAAACTTTTGTACTGAGGCAACTCTCTCTCCCTCTGTCTCTTATGCATATAGTCAGATATCAAATGGGCTGGTTTTATATTAGTCACTCCCACCAAACCTCACATGGTTTCTTTGCCTTTGGGTTGTGGGTTTGAACAGGTAGGACTATTGAAGCTGACCTTTACTCTTAAAACAATAGTAGTAGTTTTGCTTCTGTTTTTTCTACCTGTATTTTAATTGGGTATTAGGTAGTTTTGGTTGACATTGAAATTTGGACTCCAAAAACAGCATGAACTAAACAAATAAGAAAACTGCACTTTTTCTTCTCTAATAAAATGAGATATTAATGAACCAGAGTGATAAGTTAGCTACTGTAATTAATTTTGTCATCCACTCTCTGGCGCGAGCTGTTGTTAGTATTTTTGTTCTCCGTGTTTCTCCTTTTGTGAAGGTAGGACGGAATGCCTGTTGGGAGGTTGTTTACCTTAGTTCGGCGTCCTCTATCTTTACGAGGACTTTTCTTCTTGTTAGTGTTTTTTTTTTTTTTTTTTTTTTAAATGGAGTTATTTTAAGGAAAAAAAAAAAAAAAAGAGTGATATGTGAGTTAAAATCCTATTACTGTGACCATTCCTTTTAAAAAGATGACAGAAGGAAAGAGAGTGGGAGGAAAGAACACTCCCAAAGGGTCCTCAAGGAAAGCCCACGCCTGTGTAAGCACAAGTGGGTCTGCCCTCTCACTTTTTGCATTGCTTTTAGCTATGCCCATCATTATATCTTATCTCCATTGAGTTTCCAATCCAACAAGGGACTATGTTTTTTTGGAACTTCTTTCAAAGAAAACAAGAACAAGAGTAATAAACTGACAAAGTTTTAGAAGAACTAGGAAAGGTGATGAAAAAGGCAACTAGCTAGAAAGAGAAGTTGCAGTTAAAAAAGTGCATTTACTTTTTGAAGCTTCTGATTTTGGACTTTCTCTGCAGAACTGTTTACAGTATATGAGTTGGGAAAAGAAGAATAATATATTAGTTTATGGTCTAATTATCAATCTTGAGTTGATTAGATTCTATTACTTTCTTGTAAGGCTATAAATAGCTTCAGTTTATAGTCCAATCAAGTTGTCCATGAGTTCTACATGAATTTGTTAAATATTCTTTGGAGTTAATTAGTTATGCTATATATAGCCTATTTGAATTATAATGTCAGCTTTTGACATTGATATTAAAGAGAACAGTGTTTCTTAATAGGATTTTCTCTTTCTTTGGAGGGTTTTAGTGTGTTTCAGGATAGATTTCCCTGTTGTTTACAGTCATTGATGCCATATATTTAAATACATCACTGTAACTCCTAATGGTCTCATAAGGGCTAACTAAAAGCCACAGATTATATAATTATATTTTCCAACTTCTCACCATCCCTTTCATTTTTCTTGCCTTCTATAACTACAAATAGAACCACTTACCAGAGCTGGAATGCTGGTTGCTTCATGTCTTTTATATCATTCTTCCAGCTGAAACATGGCTGGTATTTACGTGCTGCGGTTCTGTCTCTTTTTCTCCATTCTCAGCGTTCTCCTCTCGGTGGCTCGGGGTCAGGCTCCATCAGATTCTGACTGGCTTCTGAAAATTAAATCAGAACTGGTTGATCCTGTTGGAGTCCTTGAAAACTGGTCTCCAAGTGCTCATGTATGTAGTTGGCATGGCATTTCATGTCTGGATGATCAGTCCCAAATTGTTAGTTTAAACCTTTCTCAGTCTAGATTATCAGGTTCCGTTTGGAGTGAGTTATGGCATATCACTTCACTTGTAGTGTTAGATTTGTCTTCAAACTCCCTCTCTGGTTCCATACCTTCTGAGTTTGGCCAGCTTTACAATCTAAGGGTACTGATTTTGCATTCAAATAATCTGTCTGGAAAGCTTCCTGCTGAGATAGGCCTTTTGAAGAACTTGCAAGTTCTCAGAATAGGTAACAACATGTTATCAGATGAAATCCCACCATTGATTGGTAACTTGACTAATTTGACTGTTCTGGGTCTTGGCTATTGTGAATTCAATGGAAGTATTCCAGTTGAGATTGGTGGCTTGAAGCATCTAAAATCTCTTAATTTGCAGCAGAACAGGCTCAGTGGTTCGATTCCCGACAGCATTCGCAGAAACGAAGAGCTTGAAGACTTGCTGGTATCGAATAATATGCTTGATGGCAACATTCCTGATTCATTAGGCTCAATAAGGTCATTGAGAGTTTTGAATTTGGCCAACAACAGCCTTTCTGGATCAATTCCTGTTGCTTTAGGTGGTCTTTCCAATTTGGTGTACTTGAACCTACTTGGAAATAGACTCAATGGAGAAATACCTTCTGAGATAAACCAGTTGGTTCTCCTTGAGGATGTAGATTTGTCAAGAAACGACCTTTCTGGAAGCATAAGCCTACTGAATACAAAGCTGCAGAATCTTAAAACTCTGGTCTTATCAGATAATGCTTTAACAGGTAACATTCCAAACAGCTTCTGCTTCAAATCTTCAAATCTTCAACAACTATTTCTTGCCAAAAACAAGCTCTCTGGCAAGTTCCCACTGGAGTTGCTCAACTGTTCCTCACTACAACAGTTGGATCTTTCTGGTAACAGGCTTGAAGGAGATCTCCCGTCCGCCTTGGAGGATCTCAATTACCTAACAGATCTGTTGCTCAACAACAACAGCTTCACTGGATTTATACCTCCTCAAATTGGAAACATGAGCAACTTGGAGGACTTGTTTCTGTTTGACAACAAACTCACAGGAACTATTCCAAAGGAGATAGGGAAGCTACATAAGTTAAGTTTCATTTTCCTCTATGATAATCAGATGACAGGAAGCATACCGAATGAGCTTACAAACTGCACGAGCTTGATGGAGATCGATTTCTTTGGTAATCATTTTATAGGGCCCATTCCTGAGAATATTGGGAACCTGAAGAACCTAGCTGTGCTTCATCTAAGGCAAAACTTCTTGTGGGGTCCCATCCCAGCAAGTTTGGGCTACTGCAAAAGCCTTCAGTTGTTGGCTTTGGCTGACAACAATCTCTCAGGATCATTGCCTTCCACTTTAGGTCTCCTCTCAGAATTGAGCACCATTACTCTATATAACAACTCTCTTGAAGGCCCTCTTCCTATATCATTCTCCATTCTCAAAAGCCTAAAGATAATAAACTTCTCCAATAATAGGTTTAATGGAAGCATCTTTCCTCTCAGTGGCTTGGATTCTTTAACTGCATTGGATTTGACAAACAACAGCTTTTCAGGTCCTATTCCTTCCAGATTGACCAATTCCAGAAACTTGAGGCGTCTTCGCCTTGCACACAACAGACTCACTGGTTATATTCCTTCCGAATTCGGACAATTGAAAGAGCTGAACTTTCTTGATTTATCATACAACAATCTCACAGGAGAAATGTCGCCTCAACTCTTCAACTGTAGCAAGCTTGAACACTTTTTGCTTAATGACAACAAACTGACAGGAACCATCACACCACTGATAGGAAACTTACAATCACTTGGTGAGCTCGATTTCTCATCCAATAACGTGTATGGGAAAATACCTGTAGAAATTGGAAGCTGTTCCAAATTACTTAAGCTCTCTCTCCATAGCAACAATTTATCAGGAATAATCCCGCCGGAGATTGGAAATTTCACCTTCCTCTATGTCCTTAACCTGCAAAGAAACAACCTTTCAGGCCCCATTCCCTCAACAATTGAAAAATGCAGAAAACTCTACGAGCTGAGACTATCTGAGAACTTCTTGACAGGTGAGATCCCTCAAGAACTTGGAGAGCTGAGTGAATTACAAGTAGCTCTGGATTTAAGCAAAAATCTCTTTTCTGGTGAAATCCCATCATCCATTGGAAATCTAATGAAGCTGGAGAGATTGGATCTCTCTTCAAATCATCTCATGGGGGAAATCCCTAGTTCACTTGAACAACTGACAAGCATACATATCCTGAATCTGTCTGATAATCAACTACAAGGTTCAATCCCTCAATTATTTTCAGAGTTTCCATTGACCTCCTTCAAGGGTAATGATGAACTCTGTGGCCCACCTCTGTCATCATGTTCAAAATCTTCATGGAAAGAGACAAGCAGATTATCCAAGGCTGCAGTGATAGGCATTATTGTGGCCATCGTTTTTACCTCCATGGTTATATGTCTAATAATGCTGTATATTATGCTGAGAATGTGGTGCAATTGGAGAAAGGTTTCTGTAATTTCAAGCTCTGATGGAAGTGGGAATGAACATGGCAGAGAAGAGGTGAAATGGGTTTATAGAAATGACAAGAATGTAGGTCAGTACTGGAAAGTTGATTCTGTGGCATTCTAAAGGATAAGCCATCATCAGATAGAGAGGTGTTTCCTTCGGTTTTTCTTTGGTGGGTCATTCCAAGATCTCATTCTTTTCCTTTTTTCCTTTGATTGGTAAATGTGTCTATAGAGCTCTCTCATCTGAAACCTCAAGCTTTCTGAGATTATTTCTTACTGATGAATTTTGGAGCGTAGGGACTGTAAAAATAAACTGGAAATATTTGTAGATAATTTCTTAATGATTCGTGTTGGAATTTTGGCTCGTTTCTTCTGCATTTATCTGTCAAATAGACTGTTGGTAAGCTGGAAAAGGTTTAACATATGGGAAAATATTGACTGCTTAATGTACAGGCAAAAGAAGATTGAAACGATGATGCCTTTTGATAAGTAAAAAGAATGAGAAAGTAGAGGAAAAGCAAAGATTTGAAAAATCATTTAAATTCTTCTGATTAGTTCTCTTACAAGTTTAATTAGATTTTTCTTTTGAATGATTATTAACAATCTTCAAATACTTGGTACTTGATTGGAAAAAGTATGGAAAACTTCCATTTGCATGATCTTCATTTCAAGCAATCGTTTTTAATTTATACAGAGAACAGAAGTGGAATAGAACATGGTGCAAATACGTGTGCAACAAAAGTCTGAACTGGCTGAGTGTCATCATCCCATTTCACAGCAGTTTCAGGACCCAAAATGAGTTGCAGTTGAAACCAAATTCTTTCGAGATCTTTTCTCATTCCAATCACCTTCAAATGTGAGTTCACTATCCCGCTTTTCTATACTTTACACAAACATTTTGCTTCAAAATTTAGAAACTTCAGGTGTCATTGATATGTTCCATCCGTTGAGTTCTGCTGAAAGAGGTGGACTCGACAATATAAAAGTTGGATGCATTCTGACTCTATTGTGTTCTCGGAATTGCTACCAATAGATCGAATCATCTGCAACTAAAACTCTTACGTTGAGAGTGCATCCGTACTGTGGCAAGAACAATGAAAACCGTGTCCTCGGAGACACATAGCATATAATACAACTACTGCCAAGTAAACTGATGTATCTCATTCATGAAAAATCTATATGAATCTCACAGTGTGCAGAACTGAATTCGAGCCTTCCACGAAAAAAAGTATCCTTCTTTCCACATACAATCTCAAGAACCAGAATAGCAAAGGCATATGCAGAACTTCTCCATCAGTAATCCTTGAACCACATATTAAGGGATCATATATACTTGGAGAAAAAGAAATCAGACTTGTTTGGCGAGAGTGAAGCGTCCTGTTCGAAATATGTTCAGGTTGCATCTAAAATTTCAAAATCCACTGTGTGAAGGATTATGTTCATTGCATTGCTAATTCAAAGCATCCATCGCTCCAGTTCACTATGTTGTTGTTATTTAGGCTTACATTGTGAAAGTCATCTCCTATTCCTAAAGTAATAGCCAAATGAGAAAGTAAAGCATAAGCTATATATATTCGACTCTATTACTTCTACAAATTTCCAAGTCAAGCCTACAAGTGAGGTGGAGTGTCAAAGTATTGATATAATTAAATTTATCATAATCTATCAACTTAAGCTTTTGTGTCAATAGGTGATATACCACTTAGAATTGTAAGGCGCTTATCAAAGAGAAATTTGCACGTTTTCTATATCTCTGTGAAGGTATAGGCGAGGCTATTGTGTCCAGAAAGTTATTGAGATTTTAAATCTTGAATGTTTGTCTACTTCTCCAAGAATCAAAACCAGTAGTATTAGAAAGTTCTTATGTTTACTTGCTACTGGAAAGTTTAGTCAATGAAATAATGGTGAAGTGTTTAGAGTCACTTGAATGATAATCTGCAGCAAAAGGAACTCCTTTCTATAGCAAACTGCAACTGGAATAACCAAAAAGGGAACAGGCAGTTGCTCGGAAAATGTATAAACATGTAAACATTAGATCCAAGATGATGTAACAGAGTTCATACTTTGAAGTTCTTAAATCAGCGAGTCATTTCTATGTTAGGCACATAGTCATAAACCAAAAGACTTTCTAGGCCTTCAATACTTGAATCCCAAAAGTTTTACAAAGTTCCTGCTTTGAATTCCTCCAATCAAGTTTACCTCATTGAAGAATTCGTCTGCATCTGCCCATCGTCGGGTAACTTCCTTGACACATCAAACAAAAGGTAGCATTTTCTCGAGCATTTCATACTTGAACACTATCTTTCTTTGACCTGATTACTGTGCACTAAAGCAAGTTAGTTAAACAAGACATAATCGGAACATGGAGGCCTGGTGAAAGAAAGCATTGACAAGGCAAGAAAGTACATCTCAATCTCATTGGACACCATCTTTCTTTCCTCATTGATGCCTTCATGTAGCCTAAACAAGATCCAAGGAAGAGAAAGAAGGCAACAGAGAAGCCATAGATAACAAGCTTACAATGACAAATCCACTGCAAAACCAAGGCAGTGAGAGAATCGTTGAGAATGAATATGAACAGTGAATGATCTGGCTTCCTTTCCCTTTTACCAATTTAGCCATGGCTCAATCCGGACATCTTTATCGTATAAAATACGCAACCCACCATTTCTGGTTCAACAACCAAGACCTCAATCATCAATGTCATTAATATTCTGATATATCACATTTTGAAGTAAATTCAAAACGCCAAAATGGTTTCTTTTTTCCCCCTTCCTTTGTGACCTTGTCTTCCTTCTTCAGTGATCAAACATTTTTGACTTTCATATATAGTACAATCCACATTACCTCTCATTAATGACAACAACTAACCCCATTATCAATTATTTTTGAGCTCTCAAGCTGGTTTCTCTTCATCCAAATCTCCCCTTCTTTGGTTAAACAACTAACCCCATTATCAAATTCCTTGTAATCTTGGATTATTCTTTATTTCTTTGCATACTTTGCAAGTTAACATATATATTTTTTTAAGAAAAGGTTAGATATTTCCAACATACCCTCCCAAATTTCATATACCCACATTTTGTCTGCTTCCCTAATGTCAACATTCTTATCCTTTTTCGTCGCCTTTCTATTGGCCTAATGTCAATATTCCCCCATTTCTCTGCTAACATTGACACATGAGGCTGTGCTTCCATTTTCTAAGTGTTTATCCAAAGGCCAGCCAAACTGAGACACTGAAAGAGATAATGAATCAGAGGCTGTGCTTCGAGAGAGAAAGTGAGGAGATAATGAAACAGTGGTTGTCCTTTGGTTTTTCAAGGCGGACATTGCCAATTGGCCAGCCATATGGCAAGTTTTTTCACCAAGAAGACAAGGGTTATAACCTCTAAAAGTTTTTATCTTCACAACTAACACTCTTTACGGCAATTCATTGAAATAGTTTATTCAAATCTCCGGTTGATCTCGGCCGGAAAGAACCCAAAAAAAACTACTTCAACGGGTTCTAAAAAAACATCAATTGTAGAAGATGAAAACATTTTAGGGCTATTTTTTTTTTTTTTTTTTTTTTTTTTTTTTTTATTTTCCGGTTTCCATGCACCTGAAAATGGGCCCAAAAGAAAGCAGAAAAGACCCAACTTGAAAATTTTCTCTCTGCTTATTGAATGCTTGCGTTCCTATTTTGCCTTAATGGCGATGTCATGATGTCCCTGCTCGTTCCAATATGGGCCAGACACCCCAATTTGCCGTTTGTTTCAAATGGGGTCTGAGATTAAATGAACAGGAGCCAGGAAAAATCTCTTAACAATCCTTTCAAAATTCAAAGCGTTTTAAATTGTGGTACAACACTTCCATATTAGTTTAGAACTTCACTGACCTCATCTGTAGAGGGGTTTTTTTTTTCCATGAACTTTCCTATGAAAACAGTTTAGAATTTCACATAAAACATTGAAAATTTTGTCCTGGCTAGAGTTTTTTCTAATAGTAATAAAATAGCATTGTTATAGAATTAAGAATGTGGTAAATGTACTTGTTCTTTTAATCATTCAACTATTTAACTTCTCTTATTTTGTTTGCTTTCTTTTTTGGCTCTTTCTCATGTGCAAAAGATCAGCCATTACGTTGATTAACTAATAAAAAGAAGGATTTTTTTTTTAATCTTTGAACTGTTTAATATTCTTTTTATTGTTTCGAATTACTTCCGTGAAGATATAGAAGCCCCTAAACGACCATTTAGGCTTAAAAAAAACGATGGTGCTTCTTTCATTGTCTTGGTTTCTGTCCATTTTTCATATAAAAAACTCTCCCTATCTCTCTCTCTAAATCAGCCTCTGAAAATGCTTATCTTGTAGGCTGCATGTCATTCTCTTGTAATCTTGTTCACTATCTCTTTACTAGATCCTTCATGAACCACTAAATTAGCCTCTTCAATATCTCTGTCACTTTTTCTAAGACCATTTATTGTTTCCTTGTAAGCTCTTCCCATTTCTTTGCCTAAGCTCCCATTTCCATTTTCATCCTCACCACTCTTTCTTCCACACCATAACCTACTCTGAAAGCTCAACCTCCTTAGTCATAACTCCAAAATGGCATTTTTGTGCCAATTGATTCCTGGCCTCATGTCTCAGACTGCAAACTTAGTACTTTTCTGAAATGGGTCTGCTTAAAGTTGCTGTTTTGGTTTGTCTTTGTTGGGTATTTTCTCTTTTGTGCTTTGCAACTCGCTGCCATGGTTCTGAGCTCACTGTGAAGTTCTTGGAGGCTCCTAATGCTTTCTCACGCTTAAAGTCAGCCACATTTGTGTTTAAAATTTTAGTGAATGGCCACAGTTGTAATTGCAAGGAATGCAACATCAGTTGCTCGGTACTCTCTCTCTCTCTCTCTCTCTCCGTATTGACTTATTATTTCTTTTCTTCTTCTGCAATATGATTCTTCAGTTTAGTTGGCTGATTTGGTAAGATCATGGATGTTAAAGCTTTTTTCTCTATTGATGTCTTTATTTTGAATTTTTTTTGGACTTCTTGAATGGTATCATGGAAGACTCTGGCTGCTTGAGAATAAGAGGGAAATTTCAGAATTTGACTCACATTTACGTAGAATTAGCTGCTACATTATTTGGAATTCAAAAGAGAATATTCTGATCTATATTTGTTGGAATTGGAAAATGTGGTTCCTCATGTTTATCTTTACCTTCCAGTGTACTTTTCATTGATAATATACTCAAGGGCACCTCTACTTCTCTCCTGTAGCTGGATAACAACCACTATTTAGACTGTAGTGAGAGAAAGATTTTCTATTCTAAATTGGAGGATGGAGAGCATAAATTCAAGGTCTGCACTAATCTGTCCAAGGGAATTGGTTGTTCTAGCTACAAGTGGACTGTTGGTGAGTATATAAGAATCTCAATTATTGTTCTCAGTCAACACAGTACTTGGATCATTAGCCACTTAACTTCAGATAAGATAATGGAATTTGATCAAAATCTCTCACTGAGGAAATATATTGTTTTCAGTTAGCACTTGTAAATTGTAATTAGTTGCTTAAGTTGAAGAAATCTTAATTCTGTTATTTTTCTTTCCATACTAACATAATTAAGCTTCTATCAATAATGAAACTGGACATACCCTTTATAACGGTTTCAATTTCTATAACAGTATGCTTAATAAAATGCTCTCAAACTTTTGTTTTCCCTCGACCACATGTTTCACTTGAAGGTTTGAAAAAATTAATAAGTAAATTGGAATTTTGTATATTTTGCACCCTCAGTTACACATAACATTCACAAACTGAAAGGAAACAAGTGTTAGTTTTCTCCCTTGAACTTTGCTAATTTCTTTATTATCCATTGTTTTGCAGATACAGTTCCCCCCACAGCATCAATTATGGCCTCAACGACATTTACGAATGCTTTAAATGTTTCTGTAAATATTTCTTTCTCTGAACCTTGTAATGGTGGTGGTGGTTTCGGATGTTCATCTTTAGAGGCCTGCAACGTGAGTAGGTGGCTGCTTTCGTTTTCGTACTGTTTAACAATATTGCTAAAAAGTTTCTTGGTCTTGATCTTTTTGTTTACATCCTGGAATCAGATATGAAATAATGTTATATCCCATAAATCACACAAAACTACAGCATATTGAAGCAAAGATATCTACAAGCAAAAGAAGTCATGCATATTGTCTAGTTTTGCTGGCAGGAAACATTTTTTATTGGCTGGAAAGAAATTAAAATCTGATCTAAAAAACATTATTCATTGCAGCTACTGGTGTATGGTGAAGGGCATGTTATACCATCATCTTTCAAAATTCTTCAGCCCAAGCTCAAATATTCACTTTCTGTGGCTTTGCCATCTACGATTCAGTATGGAAGAATTATATTAGTGATGGATAAGAATTTCTGTACTGATAGGGCAGGAAATATATTCACGAGAACAGAAAATTCAATTTCTTATGTGCACTTTGGTAAGCTCACTGGACAATCATTATTTCCCATTTCTTAATTCTGTTGCAATTGTAACACAAACTTCTGAACTTGCCAGATAGAAGAAAACTAATTGCCAACCTCAAAACTCGTGTTCCGGAAAGACTACTCCAGCTCAACAGTGACACCAGACTGGTACAAGCAACAAACAAACATGATAACTTAAAGGTCTATTTGTACTTTTCAGAACCAGTTCTTAATTCATCTGCGGAAGTTTTGAATTCTCTTGAAGTAAGCGATGGCACGCTGCTTCCAATTAGTGGAAGGAGCCTTGGAAATCGCAGATTCAGTTTTTCGGTTAGTGCTTTATTGATTGTACATGTTTTTTCTTTTTTTCATTTTTTGATGTTCATCTGTATATGTTTAGTTTCACTTTATATAAAATTCCCTCTTTCAGGTTACAAATGTTCCTGGAATTGCAATAATCACAGTGAGCCTCAAGCCTCACTCGATAATAAGCAGACAAGGAAATCCTGTTTCTCCACTTCCACCAGTCACTTTCCTTTATGGTAAACAGTACTTTTAGTCAAGGAACTTATTAGCAGAACTTCTTACTTATCCCTGCCAGTAAACTTATGAACTTCACAAGTCTGAGAATTTCATAATTCAAAACAAACTGTGAATTTCAGATTCTCTTAGGCCTACTGTGAAGCTCAGTACAACTACTTATATGAGGACAAAAGAAAAAAGATTTTCGGTCACTGTGAATTTCATGAAGCCTGTATTTGACTTCAACTCTTCGTTTGTATCAATTCATGGAGGTCGTTTGCAGAGGCAAGTTAGTGTTTATATATAGGTTAAGTTTTTAATGAAACCAGATTATCTATCTTTTCCCTTATAAACTCTGTCTACGGTCCAGCTTTCGTGAGATGGGCCGAAATATCTACTCTGTTGAAGTACAAGCTGAGGATGATGTCATATCTATCAGTGTCCCTGAAAATGTAACAGCCGATGTTGCTGGAAATCGTAATCTACCATCAAATGTCCTGCAAGTGTGGCACTGTAAGCATTCAAATACTTGCATTTGCATCATAGATATAAATCTCTTTTTCCTTTCATTCATGTCTTTCAATCGTTGCATATAAGATATGTTATGAACAAAATGTGCAGATTCTATACCGACAATATCTACAGTCGTTTCGATCTTTACAATTGCTTCATTTACGGCAACATCCCTCGCAGCAGGACTACTCACTGTATCGACAGCTAGCCTTCAATCAGAAGGAGTATTCATGAGATCATCTTCTTCTCTGACATATAATCCTACAAGAAACATTTTCGTATGTAACTTTGAGGCAGTCTCTCACTGTTGAATTTTTTCTCTATTCCATTGCTTAAAGTAGATACTTCATTTTGAACATGTTTGAAGACAATTTTTCTGGTTCAGATAGAGAGTAATCATGGTACATAACTTCTTTAGTTACAAGCACCAAAATTTTCTTAAAATTCTCACTTCGCCATCTTGGATGGATGTTTGATCCAAACATTGACCACTTTGCAATACTGTCTTCTCGAGTTGCTAACATAAACATGTTAACACTCAAAATAGACTGCTTGAATACAACACATTAAGCAGCCTCCCTTTTATGCAGAGAATTGCCTGCCACATTCAAATTTTTGCGCTATCTATATGGTTGCCAGTTACGCTGCCTGTCGAGTACTACGAATTTGCTAAGGGTTTGCAGTGGAGTATTCCTTACCTTAGACTTCCATGGGAAGATGAGCATGATCGTCCTGACTTAAGTGGCTACAGCCCCTTCGCTGGATCAAATCCTTACCTTTCCAAAACTCGTCATTTAGAAGTTCTGCAGAACAAGGTTCCAGGCAATAACTTTACTATGGTTGATCAGTTGTATGGGTTGCCCCTTACCCCAATGGAATACAGATCATTTTTTGAGGTAACAATGAATTTTATCTTCTCCTGCTCCAATGCCAATGAAAGAGGAACTTGTTTTTATATACAGATGACCTTTTATTTACAGAGCCAAAATATCAAACCCCAAGCTGATAATATTTTTGGAGCTGGAAGTTACAGTCAGTAAGTATTTCTCTTGTTTTGCCTTCTCATTATCAAATAGTGGTTCTTTCTTCTTGGTATGGATCAAAATGAATGGAAATATACTCAAAATATTATTGGAACCTACAATCGACATTCAGTGCAAGAAGCTTATCCTAGTGCTTGCTTCATTTTGAATAAATATAATTAGAAAGACTCGTCTGCATTTTGTTAAAAGATGGCCATCTCAGAGTAAAGTTCTCCATTGTTTGCATTTTAATGTTAAAGTTCCAAGCTAAAAATGCATGTGAAAATGGTTGAATGGCGGCAAAGATCTCATTCGATCATATAGTGTTCCTATGAGGTGTTCGAAATTATATGTGTTGATGAATGTTATGAAGCTAATGAAACCGTTATCGTTGTTGAGATTCAATTTCCTTACTAATGACCATGTTGGTTTTATCCTAGCAGGTGGAACGATTTTTATAGAAGCATTTTCTGGTTTGGAATTTTTGCTGGCAGTTTGATATTCCTCCATTCGCTTTTCCTTCTTATTATGAAATGTCGAAAGAAAATATACAACACACAGGGCAGTTATGGAGCACTTACTTTCCCTAGATTTGAGATATTCCTTACATTTGTTGCACTACCTTCCATGTCCATGGCCTCGGGCGCGCTATTTAGAGGTAACTTTTGAATATTTATCTGCTCTAACCGTCTTATTTGCTCTCTATGTACTTGGGAACAAAGAATTTCTAAAAGATTCTAACTTGTTTTTATCTTTATTTTGATTGTGCAAGGTGGAGCTACTGCAGCAGTAATAGTTGGAGTTTTGCTGCTCGGCATTCTGTCGCTTCTTTTGCTAGCCTTGCTGTTGTTTCTTTCAGTTGGAATAACATTCGGGAAGCTACTTCAGTACAAAGAAGTTCATCAAGAAGGCCAGAAATTTCATTGGTATCAAGAACTCGTTCGTGTAACTCTAGGTCCTGGCAAGAGAAGTCAATGGACTTGGAAAAACCAACCAAATTCTGTTTACCTTATCATTTTTGGGCCAATGTTTGAAGATCTAAGAGGTCCCCCAAAGTATATGTTGTCTCAGATTTCTGTGGCAAATCCCAACAAACGTGACGATCGCATTATTGCGTCAGATGATGAAACAGAAGATGCAGAAGCACCATTCATCCAAAAGCTGTTTGGCATCCTTCGAATATACTATACACTCCTCGAATCTATCAGACGAGTCACTCTTGGAATTATGGCTGGTGCTTACAAGGAAACACTCTCTTCCAGAAGTCCAATGGTTACCTTATTATGCATCTCGTCATTTCAGCTCTTTTTCCTTGTTCTCAAGAAGCCATTTATCAAGAAAAAAGTTCAGTTGGTTGAGATCATTTCCAACACATGTGAAGTTGGTCTTTTCGCTATTTGTGCGGTTCTCTTAGATAAAGAATTTTCGATCACGGATCAAACGAAACTCGGAATAACAATGCTGGTGCTATTCCTTATAGGCTACTGTCCACAACTGATCAATGAATGGTATGCTTTGTACAAACAAGCAAAACAACTTGACTTTTCTGGGCAATCATTCTTTTCAGGACTCAAGGTGGCTTTTATTGGATTCCTCCTCCTGTTTCTCCCACAAAGATTCACTAAAAACTTGGAAAGTATATTCGCAGTGAACCTTAGCAGAGACTCTGAAACCGTCGATAACTCGTCTGATAGGAACATGTCTGGCAGTCAAAGCTCGAGTAATGAGAAACCGTGGTTGAAACAACTTCGAAAGTTGGCAAAGGCAAGCTTCACTAAGGAGCAAGGAGGGACTTCAAATGATCCTTCAGGAAGCGGTACGCAATGGAGCGGATTTTGGGGGCGGAGAAGTCGGAGCAGAAGTAGCAGAAGCTCCTCCATAAGTTCATCTGATTTCAGGCCTAAATCCAAAGGTTTGTACAAGGAGTTTGAAACCATTTTTTCATCCAAGTGAAACAAAAACACAAGATGTATTAGTATGATCTTCAGTTCATTCATTGGTAGTTTATCATCCCATAGTTGATCATTTTGGGTGTAGATTACAGACAATTGGGTTCTAAAATTGTAATTGGTTCTATGGCCATGTATACTTAAGAAGAAACCGAAGATTCACCCAAAAGATTTACATTATATTCTGTGCTTAATCCTTCGTTCTTATTTAATCGTTTGCAAAGCATGTCAGCATCAGTTTGAACTTTAAATGGAAGACTTAAAAGCAAGGTTTGTATTATATATTAAATATGTATTTAACAAAATCAATTAATTCTTGAAGATTAAAAAAAAAAAAAAGTTAAATTCTATGTTTAATATCAAGATTCTATGTCTAGTGGGTAAGTCGTTAAATTATATGTTTAAAAAGTATTTAATAGGTCTCTAAACTTTTAATTTGTGTCTAATAAGTCATTAATTTTTAAAATGTCAAATAAGTTTCTAAACTCTCAATTTTGTGTCTAATTAGTTTGTAATTAGTCAATATAGTGTCTTGATTAGTTCATTTTTAGTTTAAATCCAAATTGAAAAAGAAAATGTAGTTCAAAATACTTCTCGATTAATTTTATTTTAATTTCTGTTCTTTTCAATACACAAATTTAGTTAGTGTATTCTCCACAGCATAAACTTCAAAGTTAGTCCTCACTCTTATTTTACTAAAACATAATATTAATCAGCCTAAACATATTTACATTGTTTTTCTTTTATGATATTTTTTTTAAAGTTAGTTTTCTTTTTTTCAAAGTATTGCAAAATGAGTTAAAATATTTATAAATATAACAAAATGTAACTGTCTATGAATAGACTACTGTCATCTATTATTGTCTATCAGTCATAGACAACGACAAATATACAAATACATTTTACTATATTTTAAAATATTTTTAGCAGTTTTTTTATTTAAAAATATTTTTTTTAAATAATTTTTTCAAGTTAGTTAAAGATTAACTTCAAACTAACAATATTTTAGGATTCGTATTGAATTAGGCAAATTAAAATGACATTTTCAAATGAAAAATATCTAAGTCAACTGTTATCATTTAGCTAAACTATACAAAATGTCCTTAAATTGTGCACTTTGTGTCAAAAATACTCTTGAACTTTCAAAAAGAGTTCAAAAATACTTTTACTGTTAGTTTTGGAGGGAAATCATTAGTGTTTTGTTTCAAAAATACTCTTGAACTTTCAAAATGTTTCAAAATACCCTTGTTGCTAGTATATGAACACAAACCGTTAATACTTATTTCAAATATCTTTTAACTTTTAAAAATTAGATTAAAACTTCTTAGCCTTACACAAAATAAAGTTTAAAAATGCTCCTATCGTCAATATAGTAGTTATTTTGTTTGAAGCTTTCTTGAGTTTAAAAATAGTCAAGTTTAAAACAAATTATATAAATATTCTTTTCTTTCATATAGATACCTTGATATGAATGGAGGAACTTGCGAAAGCGAGCTTAGCTCAGTGGTGATTGACATAACATTTCAACTTAGAGGTGGAAAGTTTGAATCCCCCAACCTAAAAAAATGGAGGAACCTTAATTATGAGTGTTACAACACGATAGCAGATATATGTGTTTCCGTTGTTGCTGTTTGCTTATTTTTGTCTATTCATCACATCACATTTTGTCCATTTTATGAAACTTGAAACAGAAGTCTCATATCCAGCCATGTTTTCACGTTTTTGTAAACTTCAAGGTTTTAGATCAGAGTCTTATCTATAACGTTGATTTCTTTGAGGTCTTCAAATTCGACTTCCTTCAATGTCAAATATTTGTGTTTTGAAAATCAGTCAAAAGAAGAAAAATTGCTATCCATAAGAGCATTTGTTCTTAAGTTGTTCTTCTTTCTCAAAAGCATGTCAGATCTGAAAAATTACTACCAATTTTTCATTAATGTCATCATTTGGATGTTAATCTCAAATGTTACACTTCGAAAAATTGCAAACTTGGTTGGTATACATTAAATATGGCAGTTACATTTTGGCACATTGAATTTTCTAGCCATTAGTTAAGAATGTAACTCCAATGTTTCAAATTCTAGCCAATAGATTAATTCTTAAGAGTGTAAATGTTTGCACCAACACTTTGATGTTCCTTCCAAGCAATACTTTAGATTCAGGGACGAATTTTCTTAAAGAAGGGGAGAATGATATGAACGGAAGAACCTCAATCATGCAATATGAACCTTAAGAAAGGCGCGCTACATGTTGTTTAAGTTTACACTTACCAAAGAAGAAAAATTATGTCAAGTGGAACTTATGAAGAATCAAGCTTCATTTAATGAACAATGACTTTAAGGTACTTCAAGTGGAATATCAAGCTATTTCTAGTGGAGTAAAACAAAATTTAGAAAATACCTTTTAGGATGAAGAGGATTCTTCTATATTACTTGGAGCTTTCTGAAACAAAAACTCCAAGGTCACAAACACCACCGTTAAGTAACCCTACTATGATTCAGGGAGGATCAACGAGATGGTGAGATCCTTTCTTGTTCTAGGGAACTGAAGAATTTTGATAGAACGTTTTTAGAGAATTTCAAAGAGAAGGGAGCTTATGATTTTTTCGGTGAGTTTCCTATATCTCAATATCGTTATATAGAGATTAAGCCCTAACCTTAATCTCTAGTTATTATTTATTAAATATATTAAATCAAATTTAATATAATTAAATAAATAATAACCAATTAATTAATTTAACTATAAATTAATTAATTAACAAGTAAACATCACATGTTTATTCATAATGCATTTAAATCATATAAAAATGCATATCTTTGTCTTAAACTATAGTTTCAATATGAATCTCATTCATATTAATTTTACTCTATAGTTTTAATATGAATATAATTTATATTAAATTAAATCTAAATCTCATTCAAATAACAATTTCTCATATTATATAGTTTCAATTATAATTCACATTTATAATTAAGTATAATATATCATAGTACATTATACTTTATATTAATCCTTATTAATAGAAAATTCCCTTAAAAAATTTGAACAATTCAAACTATTCTACAATTTACTACTCCTTATTTTATCCTTAGTGAGCTAGTACAGGAACCTAATGGACCTACAGTTTAAAAGCTCCAATGATTCGAAATTAAACTCTTTAATTAACTTAATTAACATTCATTAATTGTGGGTCACTCCACTAAAAACCCACAACTGCACTCTTCGCACTGTAGATATATTTTTGTATTCATGGATATAACCAGTCATCAATAAGTCAACCTTTCCCAAATTGCTCGTAATTACAGCTAGGTAAAAAATTACCATTTTGCCCTTGTAATTACTTCTTTCTCCTTAAGTCCCATTGATTCTCTAATGAACAATTTGTTTATGGTCCCACCATAAACAAATCCGTATTGGGCTAATGAGAGAGAGGGGTCTCTTGTTCAAGACATGGATTCAACACTTAAGAGAGCAATTTATCTACTTTCCTCGAAGATGGAATAGTGAACTTCATCTCGTGTAGTTATGTTCCTAGCTCCCTATTCGGACAGATTGTCACACTCCATCCCGAACTACCCTCCTGTAGCCCGAGACGGAGCATGAGGACAGCAGTCATCGACTCTATTATCAACTTCCACTGTCAACACTTTTTATTACTCATTTAATCATCCTTCATAAGACGGCGATACCATTATACATTTGACAAACCTTGACTTCGATCGACAACGGAAACTGTCATGCTACCTGGAAAATGGAAAACAAAGATGAGCTATACGCCCAGTGAGTGACAGATTTTGTGAAACTAGCTTTAGTTCAAAAAAAAAAAAAATAGGCATGTTATCATAATTATCTCGCCAAATACTTAATTCAAATCATCACCTCTATAAAATCATACTTTTCAACTTTTAATCAAATCACATGAATACATTCCAGAGTAGTTTTACATAAAATCAGTTTGTTCTCAACAATTTCCCTTAGTTGAGGCGGAGTAAGACTCAACACTCTCAACGTCGAAAGCATCTTTAGTTGGGGTGGAGCAAAACTCAACACACCCAACGTCGAAATCGTTCCTGGCTTGATACGAAGCAAAACTCGACGCACCAGCAATATCAACCTCTATGTGCACATAGGAATATGGCGGGCTGCCCATGTACCTTCTCATGTCCCTCAGTACTGGGTCCCGGGGAAACTCACATGCCTTCTCATGTCCCTCAGCATTGAGCCTCCTCTAAAACATTTTAGAAATCAACAGTTCACATAATTAGTTCATATGAAACATTTCATGAAAAATAAGATATTTCTTGGTAAACTACATTTCACCACATGCTTTTCAACAACTTATAGAAAACAATAAGACATGCCTTGTAAACTAAATATATTCAAGCACCATGCTTTTCGAATAATCATTTTTCATCAAATCATAGCTCATAATGAAACTAGAATAGCATTTCAAAATAAACATTTTCAAAGAAAGGAAGGTGTCACTCACAGATCACTTTAAGGATAGTTTCTCCTTTATCCCGCTATTTTCTTTTTCCCCTAGCTTCTTGGACGCAGCGTTCTAATCCTGGAACGCAAGGCCTTATATTCCTCTGGCAGCTCAGTTGGTCGCAACCCTGCCCTTGGATGTAAGGTTGATAGCTAACGCGAGGTGCTTCCCAACTTTTTCTTACTTTTCTTTTGGATGCGTCGACCGCACAAGGTCCCACTTGGACGCATCGTTCACCTTGATACTTAAACGCAAGACTGACCCCTTTTTGGACGCAAGACAACTTCTTTAATACAAGAGATAACTAAGTTGTTTGGAATATCTTCTTCCTTGGCCGCAGACTTCTATTACGGACACCAGAGTTCCTTCTTTCTGTCAAGGATTCTTACTTCAGCATCATCAGTCACTCATTTTCCCTCAATGTCCTCTTTATAGTTTTGGAGTAAAGGGCTAGTCATACTACTTCTCCCTTTTTGCCATTTGCTTGCCACATGTCAAGCTGCATGTTTAACCAATCATGCATTTATCCAAGCGTCACTTTGCATGAAATACTTAGCATACTTCTAACACCTCCTGCTTATAAGGTGTCAAGTTTTTATGAAGCCACCTAGCCTTTATAAGCTTATCTTATACGTCTAACATATTCAATATATAAACTTTTCCTTTAATCATACTGCCCTTGTGCGTTCAATGAATTTCCTTTAAGGTTTTAGCTTTATTACTTATTTTCTTTACCTACCGCCATAATACCTTTGGAACCATTTCTTCACCGTATCTTGCTAGGCGTCAGTGTCCCAAACGCTTACTACTATGCGTTTGTACCTTACCGCATTGTACCATGCGTCCAACTTCCTACTATTTGAACTCTTTAATTATAACCTATGCGTTTATCCGAAATCAAAATTATATTTCCATTTACCATGAAATTGAGCTCCTCAACGCATAGTTGGTAGTCACACCTCAACACACAGCAACCTTTCGTTCGTAGTTGCCTTAAACATTTGGTTTTTGGGCATAGACTTCTTTATCAACACCAAAATCCTTACTAACACATAATAAACCTTCAACGCATACTGTTCACGCCCCAAGGTTCTTTGACTTCTCTTTTCTTTCTAGCTTAACACCCTTCAAAACCAATCCCATAACCTGTTAGTTTCCAAGACTAATTGTGAGCCATGCGTTTCCTCTTTTTCCTGATTCTTGTTCCCTTTTTCAAAATTCAATATCAAATTCTCTCTAAATTAAGGTACCACACTTTAGCGCTTTACCATCCATGCATTAACCGAGCTATGCTCGAAATACATTTAAACGCTTAACTAATTCCCAAACTATGGCTTCCATCCTTCATTCTCACTCTTAGTGAAATACCCATTTCTTTCCTAATATTATGCGTTCAATTAGTCTTATTTCTTTCCTTACTAACCATCTTAAGAATTCTGAGTTAAGGTCTTACACAGATGCCCAAAATGGTAAGCTTATTAAGTTGGCGACCTGAGCCACTCTCACCCATACAATTCAAAGGATTGTTTTTATAAACAGGATTTTATAACTCACTCAGGATTGAGATTGAGTTACCTATGGTCATCGTAATGAAAAGTTAATCTCTTCAACAAACGGTGTTATAATAATAGATTAATCATTTGTGGTTTGCTCTTATATAAACTCTTTATATAGGATACATTCATTCACATGTCTCCACATGAACGATTTGGATCAAATCGTTTGTAATACTTACAACTCTTATAACAATTACAAAGTGGGTAGTATCTACAGTGTCACTAGCATCCACTTGTATGTCTCCTACATACTATTCAAGCTACATATAATAACCTTGTATCTTAGTTTAGTGGATTAAATTAAATGCAATCTAAATGTCAAATAAAATACCTCTTATTTCATTAAATAAATAATTTGTCTTAACATGAATTACAAACTACGAGACCCACAAGATTTAGGGCACCAATTTCAACATAATGTATAATCTTGTCAAAAAATACAAGTCCTAAGATTCCTTTGATTCTTTCATTATTCTCTTTCTTTTTGTTATAATTGGGGTAATTTTTTTTAATGAGATAAACAAAATGTTAAACAGTTAACAAGAAGGAGAGTAAAAGGGGAGAAAAAAATAGAGAAGTGATAGGTCATAAGTTGAAGTAAGAGAGAAAGAAAATGGAAGAGATGATGAAGTGTAAATGAACGGTAAGAGCATTTAAACTTTTTTTTTTTTTTTCAATACTAATGCAACTTTTGAAAGTTTATATTTATGCAACTAGATATTAACGATTTTTGTTCATATATTAACACTAAGGGTACTTTTGAATATTTCCTTAAGTTTAAGAGTATTTTTGAAACTTTTGAAAGTTTAAGAGTATTTTTGAAACAAAACATTAATGGTTCTCAACCAAATTTAACCGTAATGGGATTTTTTTAACTCTTTTTTGAAATTTCAAGGGTATTTTTGAAACTTTTAGAAGTTCAAGGATATTTTTGACACAAAGGGACAAAGTTCAAGGACATTTTGTATAATTTAGCTTTATTATTTTAATGATTCAATCTCACCCATAATTGTTGAATTAAAAAGAACTAGAGTTGTTTTCAAATATAGGAGAATAAACTAAACTATTTACAAATATAACAAAATTTTATTGTTTATTTATGATAGTTCGCGATAGACTACTATTTGTGTTTATTCTATTGTGAGATAAACGGTGATATCTTATTATTATTTATAAATATTTTATGCAGTTTTGTTTTTTAAAATAATTTACGGAAGAAACTAAAGTAAGTTTCTGACCCAAACAAAATCTAAAGGAAAAAAGAAATAATAAATAATTAACTTTTCTGAAAAAGAAAGAATTAAGAAAAGAAAGAAATCTGAACCGTGGAAATAAATTAATCCTGGGCATTGAGGATCTTCGGCGTTCGGACGGCCATGCGAGCTTATTCTTTTACTCTTTCAGCAAGTGAAATTGACATCAAAATTCGTCTCTTTTAACCTTAAAATTGCTCTTCTCTGTTTCCGAATTCATAAGGATTTCTTCATAGCAAAGCATCCTTGAAACTCTCCCGTTTGATCTTATTAAGCGAGGTCATGGGGTCGTGGTTCAGCTCAAACAAATTGAGTAAAGAAGAGCTTGAATTAGCGCTTAACGAAGCCAAGAAGATAATCTCCTCTGACCCTGTTGTTGTTTTCAGGTTCTATCACTCCCCGATAACTATTTTTTTCTTTTTTCTTTTTTTTTCAAGTTTTACCAGAATTCATTCCCAAATGTCAAGGCAAAGTGGAAAATCTCTCTTTTGGGTTTTGATCTTCCTTGTATGAATTTCTTGTTGATTTGCCCACCATTTACTAGTTATCACTATGTTTGATCCTGTAATAATGAAAACGTGCAGAATGTTGAATGATTAACTCTTATTGCTAAGAAAATTGGCTGAATGCTTCAATTTTGGGAAAGCTGTTCTTTTTATGATTCAACAATTCTTATTTCACATGGCAGTAAGACTTATTGTGGGTATTGCTCGAGTGTCAAGGAACTGCTCACACGGCTTGGAGCTAGGTATAAGGTCATTGAATTGAACCAAAAAAGTGAGTATAAATGTGTTCTTTTGCGGAAACATAATCTTGTTATATCTTGAAAGTTCAAAATTGAAGTTGAATGAAAAATATTTGCTATTTGCAACTGGGAAATTGGAGTTCCCCCTTTTATGGTAACTTATGAGCTCATAGTTGACTGCTGAGATTGAAATTTTAAAAGGAGAGTTAATCTCAAGTAGTACCCTTCAACTTTAGCCCTTATGTTTAATAAATCATGCCACATCAAAAACAAATTTCAATATGTTTATTAAAAAAGAAAACATATTGAAGTGTCAAGAGTAATGAGATAATATTGCACCATTAACCCAAGAGTAACTTTTGCAACTTGCTCTAAAATAGAAACAAAATGTGGGCTGGAAAACCCCATAATTGCTATACTAGTCTCAGCCAATGTCCTGCACAATGCACTATCTGCAGTTTTCTTCACTGTTTTGAATAAAATACTCAAAGTTGACGAGTCTGGATGAATCATTTCACAACATAAAACGTGATTATGTAGTATGAATGTTTTCTGGCTGACCTAACGTGCGTTAGCTTAATTTTCGGGTCGTCTACAATAAAGTGACAGTTGTATATTTACCCCATAACAAGTTCTTTGAGCTTCTTTGCTTTTAACTGTGTTCTTCAAATACTATGTTGAGGAATTCATCTATATGAAGGTGATGGATATAAAATTCAGTCAGCTTTAGCGGAGTGGACGGGCCAAACCACGGTGCCTAATGTGTTTATAGGAGGAAAGCACATCGGTGGTTGCGATGGTAAGAACAGCTTATTAATTTCTTTGCATAATGCCTACTGCCTAGTTAGGGTGTACTTCTCCCAACTTTTCTCATCTTCTATCCCCATTTGCGTCGTTGCAGCGGTTACTGAGAAACACCGCAGAGGTCAGTTGATACCACTTCTTACTGAGGCTGGTGCCATTGCCAGTAACTCTGCTCAGCTCTAAGCTTTGGTTCATTGCTTCACATTCTAATAATGAAGAAAATGTATGTTGGTGGATTTGAGGTGTGGACTAAACAGTTGTGAAAATGTTTTAATGTGGCTTTTTGAATGATTTAAAATGTGGAAGCTGAAGAAATATATAGCTATGATTGAATTCGTGTATTGATAAATATTTGGAACTCAATGATGGATTGTTCTTGGTTCTGCTTGCTTAAGCGATATCGCACCACGGTTGGCTTAACCCCGAGGGTGATCAAGTGGTTAAAAAGAAAAGTAATTTGTTTGATTTCATGAATTCGAATTTATAGTAGTATGAGGGCCCAATGTTGTAAGCTCGTCGTCTAAAGAGTAGAGGTAGAGTTATAGAGATGTAGTTCTAAATATAATTTCAATAACATTTATGGTTTTTTTTTTTTTTTAATATTCGTTAGTTTCTTAATTATTTTTTTTTTTTTAATATTCGTTAGTTTCTTAATTATTTTTTTTTTTTTAATATTCGTTAGTTTCTTAATTATTTTTTTTTTTTTAATTTTTTTGTTTTTTTTTTTTTTTTTAATATTCGTGAGTGTCTGAATTAGTATACTTTGACTAATCTTACGAGACAACCCATTTGACCCTACAATATTTGGATGTCAAGGAAATTCATAAAATATTAAATTCTAGATAAATGGTCATCATAGATTAAACCTATGACCTCTTATTAATGACAGTTAACATTTACTTATAGTACATAGAATCAATTAAAAATGACTTTGAATTTTTTTTAATTTGTTCATTTGGTAGGTGTTTTTATGAAATTATGTTTTACTTCTATATGACCTAATTAATGGTTGACGAAGCCCAATTCAATTAGTTACACTTGGATTGTCTTTATCAAATACACTATCCTAAAAAAAGTTAGCACATGTTTGCAATGTCTAATCTAGTCATCTAGTACAAAATATATTGATTAGTGATAATGGTAAAACATCATATATATTAGGATTATATATGATTTCTTATTACGTAATTCAATTGCCAAAATGAACCTAACTTAACTTTTTTTTTTGCAAATGAACCTAACTTAATTTTTTTTTTCTTTTTTTATATTCGTGCGTGTCTAGACTAGCTTATGTACATTTCAACTAATCTCACAAGGACAACTCGCCTGATCATGGTAACTTAACTTTCATATATAGTTTTGTATTAATAATTAAGAGGTCTGTGGTTCAAATCTCCTAATCCTATATTTGTATCAATCAATAAATTTAAGTATATAATTTTCTTATTATTCATAATGAAAACGAAATACAACAATCTTAAACTCCTCAAACTGAATGTCCAAACATAAAACTTTCACAGCTTTATTACAAACATTATGACAAGGATTGTCTACATACTCCACCATGGTTATTAGTCAGTCTTCCAATGCTAGCTCAGTTGATTTAAATTTTTCGTTCAAATTATCTCGCCCACAACAACACGTTAATAAGGAGAAAAAAGAATGTATTTTATTTAAGTAATTAACTGTTTGATTTGATCATAAAAAGATGGTCAACTCAAGCTGTCGGTTGATAAATGCCGGATTATCATCTTTGAAATCACTTGTCTGATATTAAAAGAAAAACAAGCTCTCAGCCTTATTAATCTTACTCAGCAGCTCAAGTTTAAGTGCTCCTAAGCATATACTTATTTGAGCTTCTGCAATCATTCAAAACTGGAAATGAGAATGCTACACTAAATGAATGGAATTTCAGAAGTAAGCAGTACTACTTACATTGGAGAATTCTATCCACAAATCAAGGGTCTTCATGGCTTTTCCAGACTCTTGAGTTTCCCGAGCCAACTCAATTCCCTCGGCCAAGGTGGTTACTTTGCAGCTAACCAGAAGGGCAGCAGCAGCATTCAGGATCTGTAGGTTGTTCAGATAATTGAGCATATAATCAACAGGAAAATACTTGATTACAAGATTGACTTACGAGTGCATTTGCAATATGCCCCTTTTCTCCGGATAACACGCGCTTCAACACCTCTGCGTTATAATCGGAGCCTCCACCTCGAAGGTCATCTATGGTGCAGCGGGGAATGCCAAAATCCACTATCGCACAATTTTAAAGATCTTAGATGGACTTTTCTAATTGATGATCACGGTACTGTGATAAACTTAACATATACTCAAAAGATTCTTACATGGATCAAATGCAAACTTTTCAATCTTTTTGGGCGTTACATCAAGAATAAATCCCGGTCCTGTATATGTTTACACATGCATAATAGTAAGATGGGAGTTGTATTTAAAGCATCAACATGGAAAGAGCAGTGTATATGACTACGAGTGTAGAAAATCTCACCAAGAGGACTCATCTCATCCAAACCCTCAGAGTGAACTACTAATGATCTTTTCATGCCAAATAGTTGCAGTGCTTTAGCCATTGTGGAGACCTATCCACAGAATAGTATGATGAACAACATGCTCGCAGATGAAATTAGGAAAGATAGCCAACCAAAAGATGATAGTGCCAAAGTTTTTAACTACATGCATCGTAGAAAAAGAACTCAAGAGGCAACTACAAACTTTCTAAGAAAAAAACGCCAGTAGCTGTAAGCAAAAAGATAATATTATTCCTTAATTGAATACATCTGCACAATCCATTCAAAATCAAAGTTCATGAATTAAATACAATAAAATGAGATGATTCTGCGTCAAGAAGTAAATTGATTGAAACATCTAGTCTAAGCCGTACAGTAGCTTTTAGTCAGCTAGTCGATTCTACAGGGATGCAGATCATATTTGTTTGGAGAAAATACTATGACCTCCTTGAAATAATTAGCCATTAACTACTCTGCTGTAGATTTCATTTATTACCAGCTAAATAACAATTATTAAAGCTCCTAATTCAAAAGTATAACGCAGGCAGAAAACCAATTGCATTAATATTCACAACCATCCAGCAACATGATGCTTCATTCAAATTAAGAATGCATGTAAAATGAAAATAATAAATGCACCCCTTTCTAAGATAAGGGGGAATAAATTATCAACTTTAGCTCAAGGAGGCCAAACAAAAGAACCTTACCAAGTTCTCAGAATATACACCAACAACAGCGAAAGGGACTCTAGCCGGATTAAGCATAGGGCCCAGTATGTTAAATGCAGTTTTTACTTTTAGCTTCTTCCTGACAGGACTGACAATCTTCATTGCAGGATGGTATTTAGGAGCCATCATGAAGCCAATTCCAACTTCATCAACACATTTGGCAACTCCCTATTTCAAGAGATCAAGAAATGCATTATTGGCGTGAATATTAATTATTTCCTCACAAAAATATGAGAATCTTAACTCTTCAATCCACACAGGTTTATGGGAATTCTTGCATATTACTGTTCATCGCAGTGTATGCCCTATGATATATGTTACTTCTTATAAAGTCCTATGTGGCAATCAACAAAAAAAATGGAATGAATATGACGGCCAGGGCCAACAGATTCATGTTTAATAACATCTTTATTGATTCCAATTTCCATTTTACATGTGACAGTAAACCAATATCAGTGAAGTACAGCCCTGTCAGTTCGTTGACATCCTTGTAATGTCAACATTTAGCATATCATGGTGGAAGCATCTATTTAGTTTAGTCAACAAACAAGAACCACAATATACGAGTAAAAAGCTTAAAATCCAAGTTAGCAAGGTACTAACCTCAGGTCCCAAATCAATAACTACCCCCAATGCCTCCAAGACATCAGCACTTCCACATGCCGAAGAACTCGAACGGTTTCCTTGCTGCAAAACACACAGTTGATAACTGTTATCTCCACTTAGTATGTATATTCTTTCAAATATTTTTTAAAAAATTATAGCATTGAAAGTACACCAGAAAAATCTTTTTTCTCACCTTCGCAACCCTTGTGCCACATGCTGCAGCAAGTATTGAAGCACCAGTTGATATGTTTACTGTGTTTGCTCCATCACCACCTGTTCCAACAATGTCAATGGCATCAAATAAGCCATCCACCTTCACACTATGCTTGATCATCGCCCTCGCAAGTCCCACAATCTGCTTAATCATAAATGTGCTTTCAAATAATTCCTCTGATGTTTATCTCTATCTTCTATTACTCATTATTGTACTGTTCTTATCTTAAGACCTTTTATCAAGCACATGGCATGCACAATAAACGGGGCTGGGTCTTAACATTTGCAATAAAAGGTTCGAACAAATGAATCTTTATCCATAATCGGGAGACAAAAAAAAAAAGCATCTAGCTTATCATAGAAATTACTCTACTGTTCTTCCTAATTTTATCCTAAACTACATCTTTATTCATTATTGAAACAAGTACAGTGTAGCATAAACACAAAGTATTTCAAATATGTCGATGATTTGCAATGTCTTAACTAGAATTTCATTCTTTGAAACAAACAGAAAGTAGTTCAAATGACGGACTTACTTCTTCAT
This sequence comes from Citrullus colocynthis, assembly GCA_031780015.1. Lineage (NCBI taxonomy): Eukaryota > Viridiplantae > Streptophyta > Magnoliopsida > Cucurbitales > Cucurbitaceae > Citrullus > Citrullus colocynthis. The sequence continues at coordinate 934,806 of QLSR01000371.1, forward strand.
AGGTCTCTCCTTTGGCTCTGAGTAACACAAGGAAAGCACTAATTGATGCCTCACTGGCATCGTTAAGAAGATACTGAAGAGACGCCTCCGCTTCATCCTCCGACAAATCCACGCGATTAATCAGAGATTCAATCAACTGTTGAAGTGAACATTCAAAAAGAGACAACAATTTGAGGGGGGGAAAAACTCTCAAACGAGGAAGATACAGGAAATGAAAATGGGGAAAAACTAATTAAACCAATTACATTATTGAATGAAGTAACTGGCCCGCTCGAATTTGCAACTGCTGACGGTGACACCGCACCGGCGGCCACCGTTCTCGAAGCCGAAATCGAAGGCGGAAGGTGGAAATTCAAACCCCGGAACTTGCTAGAGCCTCGTCCTTTGTGAGGACTTAGACAATCGAAGGTAGTAAAACACAGAGAAGCTGCTTCAGAATGGGAAGGGAAAGAAGAAGGCAACGAAATCGGAGATAGGCGAGAAGAAAGCGCCATTGGAAATGGAAATCGATGCGAAGCTTTGGCCCTGAATTGGAGGGTAGGACGATTTTGTTCAAGAGATGAAGGTTGTGTCGTTACAAGGATCGGCTCCGAAATCGCCGCTCGGCCCCACTCCCCGTGCTGGTTTTTTCTTTATCGGTTTCCGAATTCTTTTTATGGTAATTTTTTGGTGAAGACAGGGTTTCTCTGTTTCTTTCTTTTAACCAGTTGCTTTTTTTTTTTTTTTTTTTTTTTTTTTTTTTTTTTTTTTTTTTTTTTGA